>PVKP010036431.1:0-22475 GCA_004027715.1 Plecturocebus donacophilus | reverse complement strand
ATCCACAAAACATACATTTTTCTCAGTATCACATTATACGTATTTTAAAAGTGACCACATAACTGGAAGTAAATCAATCCCCAGCAATTGCATAGCATTTCACAAGTTTAAATAAAATATTGGTTGGCTGCTTATTTGTTATTTTCATCCCCTATTCCTTCCTGTCTCCATTGTTAAACACAATTATTGGCATAAAAGAAATTTTTAATACCCATTTTTAGACTGTATTTTAGCCTGGGCAATAAAACAAGAATCCCATTCTCTCTCCCTCTTTCTCTTCCTCTTTCTTTCTCTCTTTTATTCTTTTTTTTTATTCTTTCTTTTGCTGTTTCTTTCTTTCTCCTTTTCTCTCTTTTTCTAAAATCTCTTCTTTTTCTTTCTTTTGCTGTTTCTTTCTTTCTCCTTTTCTCTCTTTTTCTAAAAAAAAAAAAAAAAAAAAAAAAAAACCCCATCTCAAAAAAAAAAAAAAAAAAGTAGATACGGAATCAATAACGTAAATATATAAATGCTAAAGCCATAAAATTCTTACAAGAAAACATAGGATTAAATCTTCATGACCTTGGGTAAGCCAGTGGATTCTTAGCTATGACATCAAAAGCGTGAGCAACCAAAAAATATATATACACATACACACACATATATATAGGAGAAAGAGAGATAAATTAGACTTCATCAAAACTGAAATCTTGTGTGCATCAAAGAGCATTATCAAGAATGTGAAAAGAGCAGCCAAGCATGGTGGCTCAAGCCTATAATCCTAGCACTTTGGGAGGCCAAGGTGGGTGGAGCACCTGAGGTCAGGAGTTTGAGACCAGCCTGGCCAACATGGCGAAACCCTGTCTACTAAAAATACAAAAATTAGCTGGGCATGGTGGCGCATGCCTATAGTCCCAGCTACTCCAGAGGCTGAGGCAGGAGAATCACTTGAACCTGGAGACAGAGGTTGCAGTGAGCCAAGGTCATGCCACTGCACTCCAGCCTGGACAATATGAGACTCCATCTCAAAACAAAAAAGAAAGTGAAAAGAGCCAGGCATGATGGCTCACACCCATAACTCCCAGTGGCTTGGGAGACTGAGGCAGGAGGACCACTTGAGCCTGGGAGGTCAAGACCGAAGTGAGCTATGATCCTACCACTGCATTCCAGCCTCGGCAACAGAATAACACCTTTTCTGAAAAAATAGGCTGAGTGCAGTGGCTCATGCCTGGAATCCCAGCACTTTGGGAGGCCAAAGCGGATCACCTGAGGTCAGGAGTTCAAGACCAGACTGACCAACATGGAGAAACCTTGTCTCTACAAAAATGCAAAACTTAGCCAGGTAAGGTGGCAGGCGCCTGTAATCCCTGCTAATTGGGAGACTGAGGCAGGAGAATCACTTGAGCCAGAGGTTGCAGTGAGCTGACATCGTGCCACTCCAGCCTGGGTGACAGAGCAAGATTCTGTCTTAAAAAAAAAAAAAAAAGTTTAAAAATAAAAATAATTATAAAATAAAGTCAATAATCTAAGCTTGCACATTAGTAAAATAGAGAAAGAATAACAATCAATAAAAGTTAAGCTTCCACATTGGAAAAATGGTGAAAGAAGAGCAATGTAAATCTAAAGTTAGCAGAAGAAATAAATAACAAACATTAGAGCAGAAATCAGTGAAATTGAAAATAGAAAAACAGCAAAATCAATAAAAGCAAAACTGGTTCTTTGAAAAGATCAATAAAATTGATAAGCCTTTAGGCTAACCAGGAAAAAAAAAGAGAGGAGACGTAAATTACTAATTTAATAAATGAAAGAGGGGCCATCAGTACTGATCCCTTTGACATTAAAAGGATAATAAATAAATATTTTGAACAACTCTATCCCCACAAATTTGATAACTTAGATGATTAGATGGATGATTTTTTTGAATAGGCCTATATTTGTTAAAGAATTGAATTAATAATAACCTTCCAAAACAGAAAGTGCCAGCCTCATTATTTCACTGGTGAATTCTACCAAATATTTAAGGAATAAGTGATACTGACTCTCTAAAGTCTCTTTCAGAAAATAGAAGCAGAGGATACACTTTCTTACTCTATGAGGCCAGCATTACTGTAAAAGCAAAACTAGATAACAAGAAAGGAAAACTACAGATCAGTATGACTCACAAACATAAATGCAAAAATCCTGAACAAATTTTAGCAAATCAAACCCAACAACAGTATATCAAATGAATGAACTGGCCGGGCGCAGTGGCTCATGCCTGTAATCCCAGCACTTTGGGAGGCCGAAGCGGGTGGATCACAATGTCAAGAGGTCGAGACCATCCTGGCCAACATGGTGAAACCCTGTCTCTACTAAAAATACAAAAATTAGCTGGGCGTGGTGGCGTGCGCCAGTAGTCCCAGCTACTCGGGAGGCTGAGGCAGGAAAATTGCTTGAACCTGGGAGGCAGAGATTACAGTGAACCGAGATCGCATCACTGCACTCCAGCCTGGCACCTGGCGACAAAGTGAGACTCTGTCTCAAAAAAAAAAAGAACCACAAGTAGGATTTATTTCAGGTATGTAAGTTGTCTCAACCCTTGAAAATCAATTAATGAATCATTAATTCCATTAATGGAATTTCTTCTTTCCACAGGCAAAGAAGAAATGTCATATCATCAGTAAATGCAGTAAAAGCATAACTGACACCCATTCATAATCTGAAAAAATAAAAAATTCAGCAAACTAGGAATAGAGAACTGCCTCAGCTTGATAAAGAACTACAAAATACCTATGGTTGGGTGTGGTGGCTCACACCTGTAATCCTAGCACTTTGGGAGGCCAAGATCAGTGGAACACTTGAGCCTGGGAGTTCAAGACCAGCCTGGACAACATAGCAAGACTTCATTGCTACTTAAAAATTAAAAATAGCCAGTTGTGGTGGGCACACCCCGTAGTTCTAGCTACTTGGGAGGCTGAGGCAGGAGGATCACTTGAGCCTGGAAAGTCAAGGCTTCAGTGAACCGCGATTGTACTACTGCACTCCAGCCTGGGCAAAAGAGTGAGATCCTCTCTTAAAGATAAAAAATTAAAGTCAACTAACTACTATTATACTTAATGGTGAGAAACTAGATGCTTTCCCTTTAAGATCAGGAATAAGACAAGAATGTTCCCTCTTGCCACTTCTATTCAGCATCATACTAGAAGTTCCTAACTAATACAGTAAGATAGGAAAAGGAAATAAATGATACACAGATGTTCCCTGACGGACAGGGTTATGTCCCAATAAACCCATCATAAGGTCAAAAATTCTTAAGTGAAATAATTGTCAGCCAGGAATTGTTTGTACATATTGGAAAGGAAGAAACTATCTTTGTTCAGGAATGACATGACTGACTACGTATGAATCTTAAAGGATCAATTTTTTTTAAAAAGCTGGAACTAACAAGTAATTATAGCAAGTTTGTAGTGTATAAGATTAATATACAGAATTCAGGCTCATGCCTGTAATTCCAGCACTCTGAGAGGCCGAGGCAGGCGGATCACGAGGTCAAGAGATCGAGACCATCCTGGCCAACATAGTGAAACTCATCTCTACTAAAAAATACAAAAATTAGCTGGGCATGGCATGCGCCTGTAGTCCCAGCTACTCAGGAGGCTGAGGCAGGAGAATAGCTTGAACCCAGGAGGCAGAAGGTGCAGTGAGCCAAGATCGCACCATTGCACTCCAGCCTGGTGACAGAGCGAGACTCCATCTCAAAAAAAATTGTGTGTGTGTGTGTGTGTGTGTGTGTATACACATATGTATATATATAATAAATGTATATACACACACATACACATATATATACATATATAGATATATATAATACGTGTATACACACACACACATACACATATATACATACACACACACACAATTCAATTGGTTTCCTATATGCCAGCAAACAACAATTGAAACTTGAAATTAAAAACACAGTACCATTTACATTTGCACCCCAAAAATAAAGTACTTAGGAATAAATCTAACAAAATATGTACAAGATCAATATGAGGAAAACTGTAAAACTTGGATGAAAAAATCAAAGATGATCAAATAAATAGAAATAGTCCATGTTCATGGATAATAAGACTGTATATTAGGAGGCCAGTTCTTCCCAACTTGGTCTATAGATTTAACACAATTCCAATCAAAATCCCAGCAATTTATTTTGTGCCTGTCAACAAACTTTCTAAACTTTTTGTGGAAAAGCAAAAGACCTAGAATAGCCAGCATAATACTGAAAAAGAACAAGTCAGAGGCCAGACACTACCCATTGGAAACACTTATTATAATATTAGAGCAATCAAGACATTGTGGTACTTTGAAAAAACTGACAAATAGATCAATGGAACAAAATTAAAGCTCAGAAATAGACTCACACAAATATAGTCAACTAATATTGAGAAAGGAGTGAAAGATGTCTTTTCAACAAATGGTGCTAGAAAATCTGGACATTGACATGCAAAAAGAAATTAATATAGACATTGACCTTAGACCTTTCACAAAAATTAACTCAAAATGGATCATAGACCTAAAGGTAAAACACAAAACTATAAAATTTCTAGAGGATGGCCAGGCGCAGTGGCTCACACCTGTAATCCCAGCGCTTTGGGAGGCCAAGGTGAGCAGATCAACTGAGATCAGGAGTTCAAGACCAGCCTGGCCAACATGGTGAAACCCCATCTCTACTAAAAATACAAAAATTAGCCATGCATGGTATCACGCACCTGTAATCCCAGCTACTCAGGAGGCTGAGGCAGGAGAATTGCTTGAGGCAGAAGTTGCAGTGAGCTGAGATCACACCATTGCACTTCAGCCTGGGCGACAGAGTAAGACTCTGTCTCAAAAAAAAAAAAAAAGATTCTAGAGGATAATCTAGGAGAAAATTTAGGTAATTTGTTACCAGCAGTTAGCACTATAAATTTTATCTAAAAAAATAAAAAAGAAAATCTAGGTAATTTGAGGTTTGACGATGACTTTTTAGATACAACACCAAAAGCACAATCATGAAAGAAAAAAAATGAGTAGTTTGAATTCATTAAAATTCAGAACTTATACCCACGAAAAACTATAAAGAGGCCAGGCACGGTGGCTCACTCCTATAATCCCAGCACTTTGGGAAGGCAGGTGGATCACCTGAGGTCAGGAGTTCGAGAGCAGCCTGGCCAACATGGTGAGACCCTGTGTCTACTAAAAATACAAAAAAAATTAGCCAGGAGTGGTGGTGCATTCCTGTAGTCCCAGCCAGTCAGGAGACTGAGGAAGGAGAATTGCTTGAACTGAGGAGGCAGAGGTTGCAGTGAGTCAAGATCATGCCATTGCACTCCAGCCTGGGTGACAAGACTGAGACTCCATCTCAAAAAAAAAAAAAAAGAAAAAAAAGAAAAACTGTAAAGAAAATAAAAATGCAAGCAGACTTGGAGAAAATATTTGAAAAACATATCTGATAAAGGACTTATATCCCAAATATACAAAAAACTCTTAAAACTCAACAATGAGAAAACAATTTTAAAATGGGCTAAAGATTTGGAGAGACACCTCAGCAAAGATACACAGATAGCAAACAAGTATATGACATAATGCTCAACATTGTATGTCGTTAGGGAATTACAAATTAAAACTACAGTGATATATCATTACACAATACTAAGATGGCTACAATCCAAAACACTGACAGTACCAAATGCTGACAAAGATGTGGAACAACAGCAACTCTTATTCATTGCTGGTGGGAATGCAAAATGGTACAGCTACTTTAGAAGACAGTTTGATTTTTTTTTTTTTTAACAAAGCTCAATGTAGTCTTACTGTATGACCTAGCAGTCATGCTCCTAGGTATTTACCCTATTTGAAAACATGTCTACACAAAAACCTGCACATGAATGTTTATAGCATCTTTATAATTGCTCCAAACTGGAAGCAACCAAGATGTTCTTCAAAAGGTGAATGGATAAACAAGTTGTGGTATATCCAAATAATTGATTATTATTTCTAAATAAAAAGACATGGCTTCTCAAGCCCCCCCCCCCCAACACACACACACAAGACATAGAAGTTTTGGTTGTAAACTCTGAGGGGAAGAAAAAAAAAGATATAGAGGAACCTTAAATATGTATTGCATATTCTAAGAAGCCAATCTGTGTTATCATACAGAAGTTAAAATAAATAAATAAATAGAAGAAAGAAAAAAGCCAGTCTGAAAAGGCTACTTACTGTATGATTCCAAGTATATGATACTCTGGTAAAGGCAAAACTATGAAGACAGTAAAAAGATCAATAGTTGCCAGGGAATCAGAGGGAACGGAGAAAGGAATGAACAGGAAAGAAATGAACAGATTAGAAAACAGGAGATTTTTAGAGAAGTGAAACTATTCTGCCGGGTGCAGTGGCTCATGCCTGTAATCCTAGCACTTTGGGAGGCCGAGGCGGGCAGATCACAAGGTCAAGAGATTGAAACCATCCTGGCCAACATGGTGAAACCCTGTCTCTACTAAAAAATACAAAAATTAGCTGGGTGTGGTGGCACGCACCTGTAGTCCCAGCTACTCAGGGGGCTGAGGCAGAAGAATTGCTTGAACCCGGGAAGTGAAGGTTGTAGTGAGCCGAGGTCGTGCCACTGCACTCCAGCCTGGCACCTGGCGACAGAGCAAGACTCTGTCTCCCAAAAAAAAAAGAAGTGAAACTATTCTATATGACACTGTAATTGTGGATTAATAACATACATTTGTCAAAACCCATACAATTGTATAACACAGAGTGAACCCTAATGTAAACTATGGATTTGAGTTAATAATATATAAATATTGGTTCATCAAATGTACCATACTAATAATAATGTACAGTCAGCCCTCTTATGTCTGTGGGTTCTGCATCCATGGATTCAACAAACCATGGATCAAAAATATTCAGGAAAAAAAATTTCCTCAAAGTTCCAAAAGCAAAACTTTAATTTGTTGGGCACAAGGGTACTATACTGAATTCACATGATATGATGTATAGGCATTCTATTAGATATTATAAGTAATCTAGACGTGATTTAAAGTATATGGGAAGGTATGGTAGGTTATGAGAGCCTTGCGCATCCTCAGATTTTGATATCCAAGGGCAGTCATGGAATCAATCCCCACAGATGCTGAGGGATTACTGTATTAATATTGGTTTATCAAACATACCACACTAATATAAGATGTTAATAATAGGGGATATATGGGAACTCTCTGTACTATCTGATCAATTTCCAATAAACCTGAAACTGCTCTAAAGACATAGTCTATTAACTTAAAAAATTATTTTTAAAGATAATAGAAGAATAAAGGAAATCTCTTGTACAATCCTAGCACCCAGAAACAACTATTAATAAGACATTGGTATAAACATTCCTGGAGATTTTCTATTCACATATATGCACATACACTATGTATCTTATTTTTTATAAAAATAGAATCATAGAATATTACAGATTGTTTATAATTCTCACAACAATCCTAAAGGCTATTATTTCCATTTTGTAAATGAAGTTATTGAGCTTTTTTTTTTTTTTGAGACAGTCTTGCTGTGTCATCCAGGCTGTAATACAGTGACTCAATCTTGGCTCACTGCAACCTCCACCTCCCAGATTCAAGTAATTCTCCTGCCTCAACCTCCTGAGTAGCTGGGACTACAGGCGCATGCCACCATGCCTGGCTAATTTTTGTATTTTTTTAATAGAATCAGGGTTTCACCATGTTGGCCAGGCTGGTCTTGAACTCCTGACTTCAAGTGATTCACCTACTTCAGCCTCCCAAAGTGCTGGAATTACAGGCAAGAGCCACCACACCTGAAGTTATTAGACTCTTAAATGGCTGAACCAGGTTGAGTCCCCAGTGTGTTTTACTCCAAAGCCTATAGTCATACCATTTCTCCTCTTTGACTTTATCAGCAGTTACAAAGAAAAACATAAAGCTTACTTTTTGTTCTATCTTTAACATATTTGACCTTTATAAGATATAACAGTCTTTCATACACTACTGTCTTCATCCAGCAACCTTCACTTCATATAATGTTATATTCCTTAACTCTTTGTGCTTTGTATAGAATCCCTGCCTATTGAATAGGAAGTGGTAGCCCAGCTCCTTTTTGCTCCAGGGAGCTGTAGTGAGAAGCAGACAGCAGGACTGGCATTCTTTTTTGTCAGTAATGTGGCTTTCTGTCTACTGTATAAGTAGCTCTGAAAATTCAGGTATTCAAGAAAATTATTTCTGGTACCTAAAGATCCTGGGGGTAGAGGGTATTAGGTATAGACAGATTAAAAGGTAGAGAGAATAGGATTCCCGTGGGGTCTGGGGAAGGAAGGAGCCTCAGATATGTTTAGTAGAGACTGCTTGATAACCCAGAAGGGCCAGTAGCATTCAGAAGCATTCAATGAATTGATAGCAGCCAGTTCAACCAGTACCTGTTGTGATCAGCTGACTGTTTAGGAAAACTTTAAAACAGACCCTGCCCCTTTTCTTGGCACTTATAGGAGACACTGTGAGACTCCGAACAATTCTGGAAGCAATACAGAAGCACATTCATTCTTCCTCCCTTATCTTCAAACTGGCCCAAGATGCATTCAAGATTGCTACTCCCACTGACAGTAGTACTGACAGCACCCTGCTCAACGTTGCCCTGGAGCTTGGGTTACAGGTATGGAGGAAGAGTGAGCCATCCCCAATTTAGACTTCTGACCTAGTGACAATTGGCAGAAGATAAGATCTGTGGGAGACTGGGCATAGACCAAGTCTGGTTCCTTCTTTGTGCCCAGAACACAAGTTCTAGGCTAGGGAAAAGGCAAGAATTTCATAAATTGGGCTCCACTTTTAAGTTAAGGCCAGAGGCAAGATATAGCTTTAGGTTCCGTGGGGTCCCTGTCTTCTCTCTTCCTCCCTATTCCTACAAGTCAAGCAAGGTATGATAATAAGGACTTTCTGCAGATCATCAGAGAAGCCTCCTCTCTGATTGGTGGGAGGGCTGGGAAAGAAATTAAACTTGTACTTTATCGGAGAGAAACCACTGTTTAAAGCACCAGAAACTATTTGTTGCATAAATGAATGGCAAGGGGAAGGAGAGGTCACAACAGTTAGGCATGGCCCACTGGCAAAGCCTCTTTTGTGCCCAGGTGATGCGGATGACCTTATCAACCCTTAACTGGAGACGCAGGGAGATGGTACGATGGTTGGTGACCTGTGCTACAGAAGTGGGTGAGTCTCCCACCTCCCTCTACCCCAAGGGAAAAGGAGTTTCTAGGCCCTACTCTTGGGACAGGACAATGAATCCTTAGAATTCTCATATTCCTATTCCTGATGGCCTAAGAAAGGATGGGGCTGCTGGTAGAAGATGGCCTCTGTTCACCCAGCCCAAGCCCTGTCCACACTGCTTGAACCATATCCTGTTCATTCCCCCATCCCTCTTGCCATCATACTCTGTTGTCAGCAGCACTGTGACCGTCTCATCAGAGACATGTCTATGAGAATGAATTTTCAGCTGCTACTCAAGGGCTCCCTTGGGAGGTAGTGGGCCCAGTGGTTTGGTCCCCATCCCTGTCCGTGCTTGTGAGAAACCCCAGACAACTTGGAGGCTCAGGACCCTTTCTAAAGCCCAAAGCCCCAGCACAGGACTCTACCTTGAGAGGCCCCACTTCAGCTAGAACCTCTGGCAGATCTGTAACCCATGCCTCAGGGCAAGCAAACCCCAGGCTCTACTGCTCCATCCTTGTGACGGGCTAAGAGCACCTACAGAAACCTTCAACCCTCTGACCGGGGAAGGAAGGGATAGGAAGAGACCCCAAACAGGATCTGGCCATCTGGGATCCTCCCTTTGCCCTGTTTGCCTCAAATCATCTCAACGTTGCTGAGGAGGGAGAACTCATCTCTCCAGGCCAAGTTCAAATCCCAAGGGTAATCTGGGCAGACCTGAATCAGGACTCAGATGGCCACAGCTGAGCTAAGGCTCTCCCTGACAGGTGTGCGGGCCCTGGTGAGCATCTTGCAGAGCTGGTACACACTCTTCACCCCTACTGAGGCTACTAGTATTGTAGCTGCCACAGCTGTATCCCACACCACTATCCTGCGCCTCAGTCTTGACTATCCACAGCGGGAGGAACTGGCTAGCTGTGCTCGCACACTGGCCCTGCAGTGTGCTATGAAGGATCCGCAGAGTTGTGCCCTGTCAGCCCTTACACTCTGTGAGAAAGACCACATTGCCTTTGAGGCAGCCTACCAGATTGCCATTGATGCTGCTGCTGGTGGCATGACCCATTCACAGCTGTTCACCATTGCCCGCTACATGGAGCTCCGTGGTTATCCGCTACGTGCCTTCAAGCTGGCCTCATTGGCCATGAGCCATCTTAACCTGGCCTACAACCAGGATACTCACCCAGCCATCAATGATGTGCTCTGGGCTTGTGCTCTCAGCCACTCTCTGGGCAAGAATGAGCTGGCAGCTCTCATCCCCCTGGTGGTGAAGAGTGTGCACTGTGCCACAGTGCTTTCAGACATCCTACGACGCTGCACAGTGACTGCACCTGGCCTGGCCGGCATCCCAGGCCGCCGCAGCTCTGGAAAGCTCATGTCCACTGACAAAGCTCCATTGCGTCAGTTGCTGGATGCCACCATCAATGCCTATATCAACACTACACACTCCCGCCTAACACACATCAGCCCTCGCCACTACGGAGAGTTCATTGAGTTTCTAAGCAAGGCTCGGGAGACCTTCCTGCTGCCCCAGGATGGCCACCTGCAGTTTGCCCAGTTCATTGACAACCTCAAACAGATCTACAAAGGCAAGAAAAAGCTGATGCTGCTGGTGCGAGAGCGCTTTGGCTGAGAAAGCAGATAGCTCACTGCCAGGGCAGCCTGGGTTCCCAGGTAGTATCAGGTCAGACCAAGGACACTGAAACATTTGTTCACCCTGAGAGGACTCTGAGCACCTATGGCTGAGGCCAAAGGACCACAGGGCTAAGGATGGGGAGAGTCCAACTCTAGTCGATATGCCTACCTTGGCAAGCTTCTCACTACAGCCCACTGTTTGTGGATGAGCTGAGCCCTGCAGATTGACCAGAAACCCCACAACATGCCACCTCATGCCCCTATATCCTGCATGTCCTAGGCATTGGCTCTGTCTCCCTTGGCAAACACAGAACACTGTTCCGTCTCAGGGATTGCTTAACCAGAGAAACAGACACATTTATGGTACTGTAAATACTATAGCATATGTGTTGCCAATTATTGTAAAGTTACAACTATTTATAATTCTGGTTCTGATTTGATGGGCACTTGAAGTAGCTATGGGTGGGAGGATATGCTTATTTTCTGAGGAGACTTACAACCATTTCTCAGGTTTCCCTTGCAAAGTGTATGCTGGTAGCAGTGGAAGAGAGGGGTTGCCAAGGAGAAAAATGACCAGTTAGAATCAATCCCAAGTCTAGCCTATGCAGAATCCCCTGCCTACAGACAGGGCATTTATAGCCCAGTGATGGGTGAGGGACAGGGGCCAGGACTGGACTTAGACTTTTGCCTCACAAAGTTATGAGGACACTGAAGCTCCTGCCTCACACAGCCTCTTCAGGAGTCTGCTGAACACCTGAGAAACAAGTGCAGGGAGAAGATGAAGGTCTGGGAAGCCGCTGGGTTCATAATATTCATCTACTCTGGTCATCTTTGTGTTAGAGAGTGTGTGGTTTCATCTATTATCATGTGTGTGTGTATCTGTATGGCTAAGTACATGTGTCTGTGCATAGATATATCTGTGCATGCCTGTCTGTATGTGCACATATATATGTTTATCTGTGTCAGTTCTATGGCTGTATTCCTGTATGAATATGTGCATACTGGACTGTGGGTTTGTGTGAGGATATACACATTTTGCACATGGGAGGATGCACATCTATGTGTAAATGCACTGTTTGTGCATGTTTAGTGTATATGTGTATATGGGCACACGAGTACATGTGTATAAATACATTTGTGTCTGTGTGTATGCTTGAACTACACAATAGTTCAACTCTGAAACTTTTACTGTCCCATGCATCCATGTCTTTATATGTGTAACTGAGTGTGTTTCTACATGTAGGGATGTCTGTGTATTCATGCTTAAGGATCTGCTTGAATGTGTCCTGCCAGATTTCTCTGCCCCATTCCTCTTAAATCTGTCTCGCCAGCTAAGCGTTTGTTCCCCATCTCTGTGCCTCCTCTATTCATTCTCTTACCAAACAAGCTTCTAAGCACCAGTCTCCCTCTGCCATCAGACTGGCTGCTTTAGCTCCATGGTTCTCTTCTCACCCCATACTTGCTTTCTTCCCCTGCTTTCTACCTCAAGCTTCCTCTGCCTGCTTTTGTCACAGTCTTATTCCTCACTGACTTGAGCCTTGTGCTGGGAAGCAAGGCTGGTCTGCACTTAATCTCTCCCTTCCTAATTTCTAGCCCTAGTGGGCAGCCCTGTCTTAGCCCTGGCAGACCTCCACAGTGTATCATGTTCCTGCTACCTTCCTGACCACTATGTTCAGCCTGGAATTGTTATAGGAGGTAGCAAGGGCATTCAGAAGAGTCAGTTGGATGCCAGTGTCTTGGTGTTTACCGTTTTATGTCTTAGTTCCTGAGTTGAGGGTGGGAGTTGATAGGGAAAGGGTGGTATAGCTAGACTGTGAACAAAGAACTTCATCCGCTTTACTTTTTTTTTTTTTTTTTTTTTTTGACGAACTGTCACCTTTTTTACTCCAAACTGACCAAGAAGTTCTATTTGCCGTTTGTGGCTACTCAAGTCTTACTGTCCAGCCAAGGGCCCCTACGTCTCAGCCCAATGGGTTGGTTAAAAAGAGAGAAGCCACTCTCATTTCTATATCACAGTTGCCCTTTTTTAGCAAGTGCGTGAACTCAGTGTTTTCTATGAATAAATGATGGATCACATAAAAGATCACTTTTCTAAAAGCAGAAATTGTGTTCTCTCAATAAATGAAACCCATCTCTCCCTTCTGCATTGCCCTGGCTGGGCCAGGGAGCTGGTTCAGCCTGCAGCACACTGGGCTCCTAGTGGTTCAAGGGGATACAGAATGATAAAGAATTTGCCATGCCAGACCCTTCTCCAGAGCTTACAGACACCTCAGAGCCTTGTTCTGTGAAGCAGATCCCACCAGGATGGGCAGAAACACCAAGATCTTGAGAAAAATTAAAGGAGATGCTCAGAAAAGACTATAAAGCAACCTGAGTGCCAGAGGGTCTTTTGGTTTTAGAGGACTTCTTGCCTTGGTGATAATGGACGTGTCTAAAGCTCCAATCCTAAGCAACCTAGCTCTGAGCCTTATGTCCTCCCTATCTTTTGGTGTGAAAGCTGAGGTTCCCTCAGCTTCTCCCTGCTCACCTAGACTCCATCTTCTTCCCCATCCCTGTCTGAAGTGTTCTAACCCCTTCTGTGCTCCTCTTCGATGTATTCTTCCCTTCCTCCTCAGACATAAAGCCCTATCAATTTGGCCTTTATATGCTACCTCAAGCTTCCTCTGGACCCTACCCATTTTTCTGCAAATGTCACAACCTGAACTCTACCCTACATCATGTAGTTCTGGGACTTAGGTATCTGAGAGTAAGATGGGAGTAAGGACACTTAAGTGCTATAGTACATACTCACTGATACCTAACCCCCGTGACTTGTGAAGAGGATATAGAGAGAGTTCCCAGGGAAGGAGCAGAGGCTAAGAAGGAACTGAGGATATGGGCATAACCCTTTCACCAACAAAACTACACAATAGTTCAACTCTGAAACTTTTATTGTTCTAGAAACAATCAGTCATCTATGTTAGTGGTACTTGAGGGTAAAGGTATGCACTCAGTTCTGTCGAAGCAGACGTGAGTGTCTATGCACAGCATCCACAAAGGCCCCCACGTGTTCTGGGTCCATGTCAGGATAAAGCCCATGGCCCAGGTTGGCAATGTAGCGTTGTGGCCCAAAGTCATCCAGCATCTGCTTCACCAGCTGTCCAATCTCCTCCTGGGGGACCAATAGGACACTAGCTACAAGAGGGCCAGCAAGCCTCTGTCCTCCCTATTCATACTAGTGACAAATGCATATGTAGGCATGCTTCTACTCACTGTTAACTCATGCATTCAATAAAATTTATCAGATGCCTAGTATGGGCCAGGCATGAAGCATAAACACAAATGAACAGCAAGAAAAAGTACACTCCTGCTAGGGCTTATGTTGTACATACAGAGTAGAAGAGGACAGACAGGCATAAAAAAAAGTACACACAGAATAATACAACCATATCCGCAGGAGTGCACAGAAACTCAGACACACAGAGGAGCCCTGGCTGTTACCTCAGATGCATACAGGGCACAGGGATCCAGGTTGCCCTGCAATGTCACTGTCTTCCCCACACGCTCCCTGGAAGCAAAGCCAGTGCCACATTCTAGTAACTGCATACATGGCAGCTCCCCACCCTCACCTCAGCCTCAAGGCCTCACCCTTCCATGGCTTACCGGGCTTTCTTTGGGGCCACTGTCCAGTCAAGCCCAACCACCTCATAGCCAGCTTGGGCCAGCTCCTCCAGGGCAAAATGCCCATCCTTAGCAAAGATGATCTGAAAAAAAGCAGATCACAGGCTACAGAGGGCCTTGCTACCGCCACTAATCTTTCTTGGCTGTACCTCTGCTGCCCTCCAATGGTCACTCCAGTCCATACAGGACTTAGCCTGAAAGCTCCACAGGCTCACCTTCACTCAACCCATCCCAGTCCTCACCATGGGCACTGGTGCCAGGCCTGCTTCCTGCAACCTGGCCTTCACTCGCTTGGCCACATCACGGATGTAGGGCAGTGCAAACCTGTTGAAGAGATGTGGGCCAAGATGCCCTGCATGGGACTCAAACAGCTGCAATGCCTACAGGTAGGGTATGGTGAAGAGAAACATGTAACACACAAAGAGGAAGCCCGTCAGGCCCCACATACAAAATCCACCTCAATTTTCCCCAGATGACTTCAATCCCTGATACTGCCTGAACCTATAAATCCAGTTCCAGTAAAATAATAATAGTAGTAAGTTATACTTTCTTTACATCCCAGCACTAGCTTTGGTCTCTGAATACTCAGAGCATTAAGCCCCACTGCCAGTGTTAGCATGAGCTTGGCTGCTCAGCTAGATCATTGGAGGCCAAGGTTCTTTCATGCCTGCCATTAAGACTGCCCTCTCAGGTTTAGGACTCTCTTGCTTCTGGTCCTTACAGACCAAATCCCAGCCTATTTGTCTCTCTCTCAGGACTCACCTGGGCACCAGCCACCACTTGTCCTACCAGATATGGGACCAGAGCATCAGTGAGGATGCGAAGCAGCTGGTGACTGGCCTGAGGTCTCTGATAGAGCCAGCGCTTGGCCTGAGCCATGGTGCTTGAGCCACCACCCTCAACCATGTATGCCATCAGAGTCCACTACAGAAGGATAGAAAGATGGTGTCATAAGTACAGAAGCCAGACTGATACTTCCTTCGTCTACCCCAGACCTGCCAGAGTGATCTCCCCACGCCCCCAGTCCCTGCCCTCTCCCACATTACTGGGGCACCAGCAAAGCCAATCAGCGGCACACGTCCAGCCAGTTGTCGTCGGGTAAGGGTGATGGCTTGGAACACATAGCCTAGCTCAGAGGCTACCACTGCTGGATCCCGTAGGCGCTCTAGGTCCCGCTCTTCTCTTAATGGCTCTGGGAAGCTGGGTCCTTTGCCAGGTACCATGGTCACCTCCATGCCCAGTGCCTGGATGGGGAGAAAACAACTGCATTCCCAAAATGGAACTCCAGGAGGAAAGATTCTGTTCAGCCCATTCCAGGAGAAGGAAAAGGAGAATAAAACTGCCAAACTCATCTCTTTCAACCTTAGTTTTTCCCTCGATCCAGTTAGGATAAGCACTTATTTTGAACCTTCACTGGACTGATAGGATTTTCAAGGGGTCCTTGGATTATATTTCAGGTTCAGGTTTGAGTGAGTACCTGGGGTACAACAAGGATGTCGGAGAAAATGATGGCAGCATCCAGAGGGAAGCGACGCAGTGGCTGTAGGAAACAAGAGACAGGCTGCTAGGTGGCAAGCTGAAGGCATAAATCTTTCCCTCTTTTGTGGACCCCTCACCTGCAGAGTCAGTTCACAGCAGGCCTCAGGAGAACGACAAGTGCTGAAAAAGTCCTGGGCAGCCCGGGTTTCCCTAAACTCTGGAGACAGAGGGAAGACAGGGCTCAGCCTTGAGGCCCTCCAGACTCCTCCCCTACCCCTCGAAAACTTTTCGCCCTCCTAAGTTGTATCTAGGTTTTCAGGCCTTGACTCTTACCTGGTAAGTAACGGCCTGCCTGGCGCATGCACCAAACGGGAGTGTAGTCTGTTTCCTCTCCCCAGGCCGCTCGCAGGAATGTGTCATTCTTCAGCTCCGGAAAGTCCTTAAGTCTGGCGATCAGGTGGTGGGGCGGGGGGCGAGGGGGGTAGGTGTCAGTATGCTAGGCTGAAGGTTGGGAAAAGCGCGGGTTTATAAAGCCGATTCAGTCCAGGGCCGCTATCTACCTCCTCCAGGCCGCCCGTTCCGCCTCCTCTGTGCCTATCAGGTGGTGCACAAACTCTAGAAGGGCCCGCACTGGGGCCTCTTCTCTTAACTTAGTCCTTACTCTCCCAAGCTCGAAGCAACTAGAGGGACTGGGGTTAGGGAATGAAGGCCCAGTTAGGATAGTATCGGGGTCTTCGGACTAGAGTCTCAGAAACAGGGTTATCAGTGGGGTGGTTCATGGGCTGACAGATTCCCCAGGCTGGGAGATAGTCAAAGAGAGATCAAAGTTGATGGTCCCAGAATAGAGATCCTGGTTGGAAATCCTGAGGCCTCCCTTGAATTAAGGCCCCTGGAATGAAGGTATCCAAAATCCATGGTTTTAGGATTCAGTATCCCAGCTAACGGAGTTCAGGTTGAGAGATCTCCAGGGTGGGGAAAGGGGAGTACAGGGATAGAGTCCTGAGTTGGAAGACTCAAATTAGAAGCCCAGCTAGCCACACCGCGTGCTCTGGAGAACTCACCCCAACCCGTTCGCTTCCATGGTTAGCTGTAACTGCGAGCTCAAGCCTCAATTTAACCCGAATCTGAGCCTGCCCTCCCCAGTCTAGGCTCCGCCCCTTTCTGGAGATAACCAAGGGTGTCGCCATGTTGACGATCACATGATCAGACTCCAGCGACAGCTCCTGGGCTGCCCTGGCTGCCGCCTGTAGGACCCCTACCTTTTTTCACCGTAAAGTCTGCTGTAGCGACGCAACAACAAACGCCCAAAAGAAAGAACTCAGCTGTAACTACGTCTTACACTGATACGAGGTATTTGTTCTCATCTGATGGTCTGGGTATGCTGGGGGCTTGGCGCAAGTCCCACTCATGATTCTAACAGTCTTATCCAACCAGGCATGGTGAGGATGATGGAACCAGGCTGTACAGGAAACTGAAATCATCATGTACTTATATTACCCATTAAGAGCCGGGACCTACAGTAGGTGCAGAGGTTAGCTCTCTGTTCAAGACAACTTAGGCCTTTAAGGAACTACAAGACTGTGGGGAAACAGAAATCAGCAATCACATTAAAATGAATAATGATCACCAGTGGTCTTGGGATTACGAGTGACAACCAGGGTCAACCCAAATGACTCAAAACTCCTTGTCAGTGGCAGGGGAAAGGGCCACTCTCTCAGACATTTTAGTCACACCATCCATAGGACAGGGAGTCTAGCAGATTTTAAAAAGACTCGTTGGAGGTGGGAGGAAAAATAGCAGGCCGAAGGCTTCACCAGAAAAATGACTGTTGCAATGATCGAGGTTAGCTAGAATGGTGACTTAAATAAGGATAGTAGCAGTAGAGATTAAATGGTAGCAGCAAGGAAATGGAGAGAGGGAGATTGATCAGGTAGAAATCACCGATCTTGCGTTTAGTCTGCTGGGTTAGGGTGGCACAGAGGCAGGTAATATGGTTGAGTGTAGGAGTACACGGCAATACAGTGAGAGCTGGGGCGCGCTTAGTCCAGAACATACGGTGAAGGCTGGCCAAAGGCGGGGCAGGGCGTGGTGGGAAGCTCCGTCCGCAGTCGCGCCAGCTGTTCTCCCGGCAGGGTCGCCCCTAGACGCTGCCCTTCGCCACTTCGCCATGGCAGGTCCTGGCCCGGGCGCGGCGCTGGAGTCACCGCGGCAGCTGTTGGGTCGAGTGCGCTTCTTGGCGGAGGCAGCGCGGAGCCTCCGCGCCGGGCGACCGCTGCCGGCAGCGCTGGCTTTCGTGCCGCGAGAGGTGCTCTACAAGCTTTACAAGGACCCGGCGGGACCGTCGCGCGTGCTTCTGCCCGTGTGGGAGGCAGAGGGTTCCGGGCTGCGTGTGGGTGCCGCAGGCGCAGCCCCCGCTACCGGTTCCGGGCCCCTCCGCGCCGCTCGCGACAGCATCGAGCTCCGGCGGGGCGCCTGCGTGCGCACCACGGGCGAGGAGCTGTGCAATGGCCACGGGCTCTGGGTGAAGCTGACCAAGGTGCGCTCTGCCCTGCCCAGGACCCTGTAAAAGACCCCAGGGACCAGAGAAATCCCTGGCTGTTTTCCTTTCCTCCCTGTATTGAGTTGGGATTGCGTTCAGTGCCCTTTGCTCTGGGCTGGGCAGGGCGGGCGGCTGGGCAGTTCCCTGACGGTTGTCCCCATCCGGCGCGTCCCGGCAGGAGCAGCTGGCAGAGCACCTGGGCGACTGCGAGCTGCAGGAAGGCTGGCTGCTGGTGTGCCGCCCGGCAGAGGGCGGAGCCCGACTGGTACCCATTGACACTCCGGACCACCTCCAGCGGCAGCAGCAGCTCTTTGGCGTGGATTATCGGCCGGTGCTAAGGTCCTGCACATGCTATCACATGGCTAGGCCAGGAGGGCTTGGGAACACTTCAGCCACAGCCTGGGGTGGGTGGGATACTGGAGCCGAGGCAGCCTTAAGAACAGGAAGGGGCGGGACGTGAAGGGGGCTCAGGTGGGGTGTCTGGAGGCGGGGAGATAGTGCCCTGGAGAAGGCCTGGAGCTGTCCTGCTGCCCGCTGATGCCTCCCCATCCCACTCCCTACTCTGTGCCCACAGGTGGGAACAGGTGGTGGACCTGACATACTCACATCGCCTGGGATCGAGACCTCAGCCCGCAGAGGCATACGCAGAAGCTGTACAAAGACTACTGTGAGTGAGATGGAATGGGGTGGGGAGGAAGGAACTCTGCGTCTGGGCCCAGTCTAATTAGGGGCTTGGGGTTGCTTAGCTATGTACCCCCGACATGGACCTACGAGTGCGACGAGGACCTGATCCACTTCTTGTATGACCACCTGGGCAAGGAGGATGAGAACCTTGGTAGCGTGAAGCAGTATGTGGAGAGCATAGACGTTTCCTCCTACACGGTGGGTGCTGGGGGTCCTCCCACCCCAGGCAAGATATAGTCACACCCCTCAAGGCTAGATCCAGAAGGAACTCCCACTTCCAGGCCAGCACCAAAACAGAGTGCCCATGGGCCACACTCAGTTCAGCTCCCCATCTTGGAAGTCTATAGGAACTCCTACACACCCACCGGCCCCCCAGCCCATACCAGTTGCCCTTTAGCCCAGCTTCACTATGCTTTCTTTCTGATGCTCCTGGCCCAGAGCACAAGCCCAGCGCAGGGAGGGAGGGTAACTGCTGACTCCACCTCTCTGCCCCTGCCCAGGAGGAGTTCAACGTGTCCTGCCTGACAGACAGTAATGCAGATACCTACTGGGAGAGCGATGGGTCCCAGTGCCAGCACTGGGTACGGCTTACCATGAAGAAGGGCACCATTGTCAAGTGAGTAGGCTCTGGGCAGGACAGGGTGGGTGAGCCATGTGACTGTGGGTTCACAAAGACCCATGTTCACACTCTGACCCTTCAGGAAGCTGCTACTCACCGTCGATACCACAGATGACAACTTTATGCCTAAGCGGGTGGTTGTCTATGGGGGCGAAGGAGACAACCTAAAGAAGCTGAGTGACGTGAGCATTGACGAGTGAGCAAGCTGGCCTGGGGAGGGAAGTAGGGTGTATTCCAAGCCTGGCCCAGCTTGGAAGCCTAAGTTTGAGTGAGACTCCAGCAATCTCTGAAGGCTTGAGACAGGGAGTATCTGCAGTGCCTCACACTCATCTCCTCAGGACCCTGATTGGGGATGTCTGTGTCCTGGAAGACATGACTGTCCACCTCCCAGTCATCGAGATTCGCATCGTGGAGTGCCGAGGTGAAGCTTAAGACTATAAGGAGGGAAAGAGAGCCCAGTGTGGGAATGGGGCAGGCAGACAGTGAGTGTGGAGAGAAAAGGATGGGCTTGGAGTTGGGGTGAAGGTGATGCTTAACTAACTCCAAGATTTGAAGCTTTGGGGCCTGAGCCAGGTGGGACGTGCCAGGTATAAGCCTACCTTAAAGCCATACAGGTGGTTGGGCTCACCTGGAAGAGGAACTGAGTTGGGACCCTTAGGCATTGCACCATTATAGTGGTAGACAGAGGAATCAGCAGGAATAGATAAATTAGAATTGGGTGATAGAAGGTGGTCTTGAAGGTTCTGAGTTTTTAAGGGCTAAGAGTGACAAAAGGCTGAGCATCCAAGGAGTCATTCCCAGGCCTGAGGATCAAGGAGGCAGTAGGTGCCGTAAATGACCTCACTCTGACCCCTTCCCCCAGATGATGGGATTGATGTTCGTCTCCGAGGGGTGAAGATCAAGTCGTCTAGACAGCGGGAACTAGGGTTGAATGCAGACGTGTTCCAGCCGACTAGCCTGGTGCGATATCCACGCCTGGAAGGCACCGACCCCGAAGTACTGTACCGCAGAGCTGTCCTCCTGCAGAGGTGGCTGTGGTCCCGGACCTGTGGGCCCTTCCCTCCCCCCACATTGAGCCTTGTGTGTGTGCACGGATGAGGTCCCCCCCAAGGTCTCATAGTATAGGCTGTTCAAGGGTCAGAGTAGCCCCCAGGTCCTGCCTTCTGTCCCTGTGTGTTGGGGAGTTGGGGATCTTACACGTATGCCAAACTCTTTAGCTGCAGTTAATCTTTACCTACCCATGCCAGATTCATCAAGATCCTCGATAGTGTCCTGCACCACCTGGTACCTGCCTGGGACCACACACTGGGTACCTTCAGTGAGATTAAGGTGAGCCGACCCACCCAGTGCTGGTCTTGGCAGTGCATTCCCCCTTCCTGCTCATGTAGTTGTTCATTCTTTAGCAGAGTTCCTAAAACCTTCTCTAGGGCAAGACCTTTGCTAGATCTGGGAACATAGGAAGAAAGTCAGAACAAATGGTCCAAATTTAGTGTTTGGGAGGCTGTTCCCCACATGAGTGTGTGGAATACCTGAGGGCTATTGACAGCACAGGCAGGGCAGTTTGCATAAAAGGAACATACTGAGAGTTACCAGCAGCTCAAGATGATCTGAGAAAAGTGTGCAGAAAGATGTGAGTGTGACAGAGGGATGAAGGTAGGAAGACATGGGCAGGAGGCAGGTCCTGGTTGCAGAGGGCCCTGTGGGCTAGGCTGTGAAGCAAGGACTTTGTCCCAGAGTAGTAGAGCTATTGGAAAGGTGGTAAGCAAGGTAATGACAATATTAGATTTTTTTGTTTGTTTTAAAATGCTCCCCTCTGGTGGCTGAACTAAGGAAGGGACTGGAGACAAGGACAGGGATGGACTAGACTTGGACTGAAACGGTGGAATTGAATACAGGCGGAGAGGAAAGTTCCAGGGCCTGGACTCATCCTGCTCTGGCCACCTCTCCTCACTAGCAAGTGAAGCAGTTCCTACTGCTGTCCCGCCAGCGGCCCGGCCTGGTGGCTCAGTGCCTGCGTGACTCAGAGAGCAGCAAGCCCAGCTTCATGCCACGCCTATACATCAACCGCCGCCTTGCCATGGAACACCGTGCCTGCCCCTCTCGAGACCCTGCCTGCAAGAATGCGGTCTTCACCCAGGTCTGGACCACGTGGGGTCAGACTGAGATAGGACCAGTCAAGGGCCAAGGGGGCTAGGCCAGGAGGGACCTGAACAAGGTCTTTGGGCAAGTATGGGGCCAGGTCTTGACATACTTTCCTATGACTCCCTTTCCTCCCTGCCCCCAGGTATATGAAGGCCTCAAGCCCTCTGACAAATATGAAAAGCCCCTGGATTACAGGTATGGCATGAGAGTGAAGGACTTACTCCGGACACCTGTGTGCGCACACACAACCACACACTGCTCCAGGCACCCCTCGCCATGACTGCTTTTCCCAGTGGTCTCTGGGCTGATGAATTGCCCTGTACCCTGGCCCCACATGATGACAGATCTGTGCACATTTTTTGCAGGTGGCCCATGCGCTATGACCAGTGGTGGGAGTGTAAATTCATTGCAGAAGGCATCATTGACCAAGGTGAGGCCCTGAGGGAAGATGACAGGGATCCTGCTTGCTGCCCTATTAAAGTGATAGAGGATTTTCACCAGCTAATAATAA
>PVKP010036430.1:0-22470 GCA_004027715.1 Plecturocebus donacophilus | reverse complement strand
CTGCCCTTAGCATTTTCTCCTTCATTTCAACCCTGGTGAATCTGACGATTATGTGCCTTGGGGTTGCTCTTCTTGAGGAATATCTTTGTGGTGTTCTCTGTATTTCCTGGACTTGAATATTGGCCTGCCTTGCTAGGTTGGGGAAGTTTTCCTGGATAATATCCTGAAGAGTATTTTCCAGCTTGGATTAATTCTCTTCATCATATTCAGGTACACCTATCAAACGTAGATTAGGTCTTTTCACATAGTCCCATATTTCTTGGAGGCTTTGTTCATTCCTTTTTCCCCTTTTTTCTGTCATCTTGCCTTCTCGTTTTAGTTCATTGAGTTGATCTTCGACCTCTGATATGCTTTCTTCTGCTTGGTCAATTCGGCTGTTGAAACTTGTGCATGCTTTGCGAAGTTCTCGTGTTGTGTTTTTCAGCTCCATCAATTCACTTATAGTCCTCTCTAAGTTGTCCATTCTCATTAGCATTTCATTAAATCTTCTTTCAACGTTCTTAGTTTCTTTGCATTGGGTTAGAACATGTAAAGAGCTCACAGAAGTTTCTTATTATCCACCTTCTGAAGCCTGATTCTGTGAGTTCATCACACTCATCCTCTGTCAAGCCTTGTTCTCTTGCTGATGAGGAGCTGTGATCCTCTGTAGGAGGAGAGGCATTCTGATTTCGGGTGTTCTCAGCCTTTCTGCACTGGTTTCTTCCCATTTTTGGGATTTATCCACCTGTTGTCTTTGTAATTGCCGACTTTCAGATTGGGTCTCTGAGTGGACGTCCAGCTTGTTGGTTATGAAGTTTTTTCTTAGTTTTCCTTTGGAGGGTGTCCCTTCCCCACAGAGCTGGGCATTCCTGGGTTCAGCTGTGCTTGCTCTCAGTCTTCAGTGCTTCCAATTGCTTTTCTCCTTGTGGGGATGGGACTAGCTGAGCCCGAGTAAAAGGGCACCCAGTCCCGTACACTCCGCACCGAGAAGCGCTGCGCTGGCCAAGAGTCACGCTGGCGACCTGTGTGGCTCCTCTGCCGGGAATCTCCCAGTCTATGGGCAACAAAAATTCGTCGGAAAGTGCGGCGTCCACTCGTTCTCTGTGCTTTCACTGGGAGCTACATTCCTGAGCTGTTGCTAATCGGCCATCTTAGATCTCTCTGGCGGTTCATTCTTGATTTGGCTCTCTTTAAGTCTGTTATTGGTATATATGATTGCTTGTGATTTTTGCATATTGATTTTGTATCCTGAGACTTTGCTGAAGTTGCTTACCAGTTAAAGGAGACTTTGGGCTGAGACGATGGAGTCTTCTAAATATACAATCATGTCATCTGCAAATAGAGACAATTTGACTTCCTCTTTGCCTAAATGAATACACTTTATTTCATTTTCTTGCCTGATTGCTCTGGATAGAACTTCTAATACTATATTGAATAGGAATGGTGAGAGGGGGCATCCTTATCTAGTGCCAGATTTCAAAGGGAATGCTTCCAGTTTTTGCCCATTCAGTGTGATATTGGCTGTGGGTTTGTCATAAATAGCTTTTATTATTTTGAGATATATCCCATCGATACCTAGTTTATTAAGAGTTTTTAGCATAAAGAGCTGTTGAATTTTGTCAAAGGCCTTCTCTGCATGTATTGAGATAATCTTGCAGTTTTTGTCTTTGGTTCTGTTTATGTGGTGGATTATGTTTATAGACTTGTGTATGTTGAACCAGCCTTGCATCCCCGGGATGAAGCCTACTTGATCAGCATGCATATGCCTTTTGATGTTCCTTTGCAATCGGTTTGCCAGTATTTTATTGAAGATTTTTGCATCTACGTTCATCATGGATATTGGCTTGAAGTATTCTTTTTTTGTTGAGTGTCTGCCAGGTTTTGGCATCAGGATGATGTTGGTCTCATAAAATGATCTGAGAAGGATTCCCTCTTTTCAGATTCTTTGGAATAGTTTCAGGAGTGGTACCAGCTCCTCTTTGTATGTCTGGTAGAATTCGGCTGCAAACCCATCTGGACCTGGACTTTTCTTGGTTGGTAGGCTATTAATTGCTGCCTCAACTTCAGCCCTTGTTATTGGTCTGTTCAAGGTTTCAACTTCTTCCTGATTTAGGATTGGGAGGGTACAAGTGTCCAGGAATTTATTCATTCCTTCCAGATTTACTGGTTTGTGAGCATACAGTTGTTTGTAGTACTCTCTGATGGTAGTTTGTATTTCTGTGGAATCGGTGGTGATGTCCCCTTTATCGTTTTTATTGCATCTATTTGATTTTTCTGTCTTTTCTTTTTTATTAATCTGGCTAGCAGTCTATTTGTTGATCTTTTTAAAAAACCAGCTCCTGGATTTATTAATTTTTTTGAAGGATTTTTTTGTGTCTCTATCTCCTTCAGTTCTGCTCTGATATTAGTTATTTCTTGTCTTCTGCTAGCTTTTGAGTTTTTTTTTTTAATCTTGCTCCTCTAGCTCTTTCAATTTTCATGATGGGGTGTCAATTTTAGATCTTTCCTTGCTTCTCATGTGGGCATTTATTGCTATAAATTTCCCTGTAGACGCTTCTTTATATGTGTCCCAGAGATTCTGGTATGTTGTGTCTTTGTTCTCATTGGTTTCGAAGAACATCTTTATTTCTGCCTTCATTTCATTGTTTGTCCAGTCAACATTCAAGAGCCAGTTGTTCCGTTTCTATGAAGTTGTGCAGTTCTGAGTGAGTTTCTTAATCCGGAGTTCTAATTTGATTGCACTGTGGTCTGAAAGACTGTTTGTGTTGATTTCCGTTCTTTTGCATTTGCCAAGGAGTGATTTACTTTTAATTATGTGGTCAATTTTAGATTAGGTGAGATGTGGTGCTGAGAAAAACATATATTCTGTGGATTTGGAGTGGAGAGTTCTGTAAATGTCTATTAGGTTTGCTTGGTCCAGACTTGAGTTCAAGTCCTTCATATCCTTGTTAATTTTCTGTCTCATTGATCTAATATTGACAGTGGAGTATTAAAGTCTCCCACTATTATTGTGTAGGAGTCTAAGTCTCTTTGCAGGTCATTAAGAACTTGCTTTATGTATCTGGGTGCTCCTGTATTAGGATCATTAGCTCTTCTTGTTGCATTGATCCTTTTACCATTATGTAATGCCCTTCTTTGTCTGTTTTGATCTTTGTTGGTTTAAAGTCTATTTTATCAGAGACTAGGATTGCAACTTCTGCTTTTTTTTTGCTCTCCAGTTTCTTGGTAAATCTTCCTCCATCCCTTTATTTTAAGCCTATGTGTATCCTTGCATGTGATATGGGTTTCTTGGATACAGAACACCAATGGGTTTTGACTTTTTATCCAATTTGCTATTCTGTGTCTTTCGATTGGGGCATTTAGCCCATTTACATTTAGGGTTAATATTGTTATGTGTGAATTTTATCCTGCCATTTGGATGCTAGCTGGTTGTTTTGTCCATTAGTTGATGCAGTTTCTTCATTGTGTAGATGCTCTTTACCATTTGGTATGTTTTTGGAGTGGCTGGTACTGGTTGTTCCTTTCTATGTCTAGTGCTTCTTTCAGGAGCTCTTGTAAGACAGGCCTGGTGGTGACAAAATCTCCCAGCAATTGCTTGTTGCAAAGGATTTTATTTCTCCTTCTCTTATGAAGCTTAGTTTGGCTGGAGATGAAATTCTAGGTTGAAAGTTCTTTTCTTTAAGGATGTTGAATATTGGCCCCCACTCTCTTCTGGATTGTAGGGTTTCTGCCATGAGATCCACTGTGAGTCTGATGGGCTTCCCTTTATGGGTAACCCAACCTTTCTCTCTGGCTGCCCTTAGCATTTTTCCCTTCATTTCAACCCTGGTGCATCTGACAATTATGTGCCTTGGGGATGCTCTTCTTGAGGAGTATCTTTGTGGTGTTCTCTGTATTTCCTGGACTTGAATGTTGGCCTGCCTTGCTAGGTTGGGGAAGTTCTCCAGGATAATATCCTGAAGAGTGTTTTCCAGCTTGGATTAATTGTCTCCTTCACATTCAGGTACACCTATCAAATGTAGATTAGGTCTTTTCACATAATCCCATATTTCTGTAGGCTTTGTTTGTTTCTTTTTACTCTAATCTTGTCTTCTCCTTTTATTTCATTGAGTTGATCTTCAATTTCTGATATCTTTTCTTCTGCTTGGTCAATTCAGCTACTGAAACTTGTGTATGTTTCACGAAGTTCTCATGTTGTGTTTTTCAGCTCCATTAAGTCATTTATATTCGTCTCTAAGCTGTTTATTCTCATTAGCATTTCATCAAACCTTTTTTCAGGGCCTTAGTTTCTTTGCATTGGGTTAGAACATGTTCTTTTAGCTCAGAGAAGTTTGTCATTACCCACCTCTGAAGCCTGTTTCTGTCAATTCCTCAGATTCGTTCTCCATCGAGCTTTGTTCCTTTGCTGGTGATGAGTTATGATCCCATGTAGGAGGAGAGGCACTCTGGTTTTAGGTGTTTTCATCTTTTTTTTGTGCTGATTTCTTCCCATGTTTGTAGATTTATTTACCTATGGCCTTTGTAGTTGGTGCCTTTTGGATTGGGTCTCTGAGTGGACATCCTTTTTGTTGATGAAGTTATTTCTTTGTTTTTTAGTTTTCCTTCTAACAGTCAGGCCCCTCTGCTGTAGGACTGCTGGGGGTCCACTCCAGATCCTGCTTGCCTGGGGATCACCTGCAGCAGCTGCAGAACAGTAAGGGTTGCTGCCAGTTTCTTCTTCTGTTATCTTTGTCCCAGAAGGATATGCACCATATGTCAGCCTGAGCTCTCCTTTATAAAGTGACTCTTTGGATATACAGGGGTCAGGGAGCTGCTTGAGGAGACAGTCTGTCCCTTATAGGAGCTCAAGTGCTGAGCTGTGAGCTCCATTGTTCTGTTCAGAGTTGCTGGGCATTTACGTTTAAGTCTGCTGCAGTGGTAGTCTGAACCACCTTTTTTTCCCAGGTGCTCTGTCCTGTGTAGGTGGGGCTTCATTTATAAGTTCCTGATGTGCTGCTGCCTTTTTTCAGAGATATCCCACCCAGCAAGGAGGTAGCCTCGTCACAGTCTGCCAGCAGAGGTGTTGCTGAGCTGCCTTGGCTCTGCCCAGCTGCTGTGTGAACTTCCTTGAGGTTTTGTTTATAGTGGTATAGTTAGAACTGCCTCGGTAATGGCAACTGCCTCAGTAATGGTGACTGCCTCGGTGGTAGTGGACTGCCTCAGTAATGGCGGATGCCCTTCCCCCAACAGAGCTGGACCATCCCGGGTCCAGCTGTCCTTGCTGCGAAATTCTCAATCCAGAGCGTTTCAGATTGCTAGTCTTTGTGGGGGTGGGACCCACCGAGCCAGATCCCCTGGCTCCCTGTTTCAGCTCCCACTTTTTTTTCAGTTGAATGGGTGGCTCTGTCTCCCAGGTTTTCCAGGAGCTAGTTGAAATGGCCACCTAGATTTGTGTGAGATTTTGTGCAGAGACCCGCTGCACCAGCTGAAACAGCAGTGCTGGAAACTCATGGTGCTTTTCAGCCCGGGAATCTCCTGGTCTGTGGGCAGTAATAACTCATTTGGAAATGTGGTGTTCACTCACCCTCTGTGTTGTTCTTGCTGGGAACTGTACCCCAGAGCTGTTCCTATTTGGCCATCTTGCAAACTCTCGAACCCCTGGCAGCCACTATTCTGTTTTTTATGTTGTCTCAGATGGTTAATAGAAATTCTTGTAGTTTTCATGGTGAAAATTCTTTCAGAAATTTTTCTTTGGCATAATATGTGATTCCAGGATGAATTCTGAAGAAATGTCACTCCTTCTCACTGGACTTGGGGTAGCATGTCCTGACTCTGCCCTCTCCCATGGACCCGCACACTCCCGGAGCAGCCTCTCCCCCATGCAGGCCCACCAATTTCTTAAAATAGTATTCTCTAGGCAAATATCTGAGAGCTGTTGTTTTCTTTAATAATACGCTACATAGATAATCATGTTACTTATAATTTCTGAATTTTATTTTACTTCTTTTGTTGCCTACTGCCTTGGCTAAACATTCACTACTATATTCAGTAGAAGTGGTAAAAAACAGAAATCCCTGCTATATTCTTCATCTTAAGAGAAAAGTGTTTAGTCTTTCAGCATTAAGTAGTGTTAGTTGCAGCTTTTTCTAGTCCATTGTCTTAACCACTTAGCCACAACTACCACTGGTGTGAATTCTGGCAGTTATAGCTTTTTCACTGATGCCCTTTATCAGATTGAGGAAACTTCCTTTTATTCCTTATTTCTTGAGAGCTTTCATTAGGGATGAATTTAAAATTTTGTCTAGGTTGTTTTGTGCATCTACTTGAATAATCATATGATTTTTCTTCTTTATTCTGTTAATATGGTGAATTACACTAATTTGTTTGAATGCTGAGCCAACCTTGCATTCCTGGGATGACTTCCATTTGGTTTCTATGAATTATTGTGGCTGACATGGAGATGTACTGCCCAGATCTGCATTCAGTGCTCTCTAGTAGAAACCTACTCTGAGGGAGATGATAGCTGGATGCTGTCTGCTGACCTCACTCCCTGCAGGTGGGCAGCAAGTCCCTTCCTTGACAGGGGATCCCAATTGACAAACAAAAGAAAATAGACCAGGAACAAAAAATTTTGGTTGGAGATGGAGGTGAAATAAAGAAAGAGAAAACTGTGAATTAAGCTTTGTCTACCTGTGCCCACTAGCCCAATTTCTCCCAGCAATTGACAAATTAAATTGAAAACACCCTGATATATTATTCCTCCAAAGTTAAGTTGGATAAAGTTGACTTTACAAGAATGTAATAGATGACCGTTTGTAATACAAGTGGGCTTTGGAAAAATATTTATATGTTGATAAGCTAAAATATAATAATAGTTTGTTTCTCTGAGAGATGATTACATGTTCCTAGTAAGAATCAATATTACAGTGAAGGTTAATAGCTTTCGAGTGTGATCACAGCTACTTTACTTGTCTTTCATTTGCTTGGTTGACATCTAAGTGCTTTCTTTTATTTTTACTTAGGCAACTTTCAAGGAATTATTTGAATATTAAACAATTTTTACCTTTCTTCCTCCCAAAAGAATCTGAGAGAAGGTGGCACTGTTTACAGCCAAATTTTTTATGTCAATCCGAAAAATTATGAACAATTTAATCCCATTGTTGGGAAGAATCAAATGAGTAGCTGAGCTCAAATAGATATTGGAATGCTGTCTTGCTTTTCATGAGTTACAAATTTATAGTGTTGGCCTCATTATTTGGTTTGAAGATAAATGAATTCCTAGAAATTCAGAGAGTGTAATAATCAAGTACAAAAAGCACATTCTTAAATAAAGTTAAATAATTTTTAGACTAAATATCTCTATATATTATGCACATCTCTTTTTCATTAGAGAACTGTCATGGATTAATCAGATATATATGCACTAAAAATACTATTTTCTTTATCTATGTCAACACAAGAGTTATACTATTAAAAATATTTAAAAGGAATGATACAATTCTATAAGGCATCTAAATAACTATCATTTACACAAGGAGTAAATTGGGTGTTTGAACATTTGTTAGATCAGTATCCTAGTTTTTCTAGCATGATACTTACTCCCATAAATCTGACTAGATAAGAGCTATGAATGATTTGAAAGCATTAATGCCTGTAACCAGCATAATCAAATGTGAATTGCTCTGATTAAATATTTCTTGTTTGAATTTCATATTCGAATGCTAACAGATGCAGTTATTCAAAAAATGTTTAATAGTCCTTGTTAAATTATAAACTTAAAAACCAACTAATTACAGTTCAGGGACCAGTCTGTGTATAAAAACTATTTTGAAATTAAGGGAAATAGCTATTTTTAGTGTTTTCACTCAATTTATAATTAATCAGGATCATTTTAAGAAGATTATATATAGTCGCTAGCAGACTAGGTTTAGAAAAATGAAAAAGTCTTCACTATTTTTAGAGACATTTGAAGTTTTGATTTGGAATGAGCTATAATTTTCAGTTATAGATTTACTAAGAACTTTAAAAACTGGTAAAAAGGAAATTAAAACGTGACTTCAACAAAATCATGAAAAATTGAGTAACGCTTATAGTTTTGACAGGATAAAAAGGAAATTCATTTGTGATTCTTACCTGTTCCCACTCCATTCCCACTGGGCATCCCACTGGGTTTGGGTCTAGTAGGTCTTGCAGTTGTCCTATTCAGAACTAAAATAAAGTGGGATATAAATAGTTCATTTTCTTATTGAAAGTTTGCAGCCAAGAGAAACAAAATTTCTCAGAGAATTGAAAGTCATTTAGCTAGGCAATAAAAAAGATGATTTACCAAAAAATATTATTCAGCATATAGAAACCACTTTCTTGTATAAAAATAATAGACTTGAATTTCAAAATAGAGAGCTGAATTTGTACACCGAGATGATCACTGGGCTTCAAGACTTGACTTGAAAAAGTGACTGGCAAGGGAATTTATAATCCGAAGTGGGAACTATCTCACTTCATTTATAAGCATTAGCTACGTTCCAAAATGGAACTGAAGAAAGATCAGGGCTACATATGCCCAATGAGAAACAAAATCTGAAGTGTATTTGTCAAGGCCTCCATTCATAAGTTGGAGTCTTTCCACATCCTTTCATGGAAATCTCTAGGTACACAGGTTTCATTATACTAGTTCTTTCACAAAGTCCATTGTCAAACACAGGACTTGATGAAACCATTTCACTTTCTCTCCCACTCCGGAGAAATTCATAGCCTTACAAAGCCTTAAGAAGTGACCTATTTATAATCCACTTAGAAGACTCTTTAAGGAAGAACACTAAGTGTATTGTGCTTATGTGAGAAGCTCTGGAGCCATACTGCTCATCTTTGATCCACTTTCTAGTTCCTCTCTGTTTCTCAGCTTCCTCAACTGTACCTCACAGGACATATGGCCAGTGCTCCGTCACTAGTAGCCATGATTGTTACTGCTTACTTTTTAGAAATGTTTAATATAACCAGTCTCACATTAAGCCCTTAACATCTACCATGACACACAAGTCACAGGGAGATACACATGATTATAAAAGATTCCTGTGCCTAATTACCTTTAGAAGTTGGAAAATTATAACAAAATACATGGACTCTCCATAAGCCAAATAATATAAAATTATTGTTCTAAAGATGCATTCCTCAAGAACATTCATTTGTAAGCAGGTTTCATCATTTGGAACTTTAAGACTCCTTAGAATCACAAAGAAAAAGAAAATAAAATACCAGCGTTTGGTTCAACTTGTGTCTCAGCATAAGAGTGATTTACATGAACCAAACCCCTCCAAGTTAACCTTTTTCTGAACAAGCTCCAGTGAGGGAGATTTTAGGACCTTTGGAAAATTTAGTAAATTTCACGTATTTTCCAATATATAATTGTAACTTTATTTTTGCTGTTTAGAACTTGTGATATTTTTATTCTCTGAAGGAATCAAGTAAAAATGTTCACCCAGAACAAGAGCTTTTCCTTGCTGAAAAGAGACCATTTTTTATTATGACAGAAAGAATATCTGAAAGTAAGTATTAAATATCATCAAGTCATAGCTAACTCTATGCTATCTCTATAACTGTCATGGAAAATTGTCCAACACTATTTAAAAAATACTTTTACATCAGTAAAGTTTCATAGTGATCTCTGCATCTGATTATCGTTAAAATCCTTAGTCTAGTCTTATCACATTTATGGATTCATCAGTACGTTTCCACTTATCCACATGGATCAGTCTCTCCTTGTGTCTCTTATTGCAATGTAAGGATATGTAGTCCCCTTTGGCGTATTTGGCTGTTTCAATACATTTCATATCTTCCCCTGCCTGCTGATTATTTAAGTCATCAGAGAAACAACTTACCAGGTCTGACGTCTGGCTTGTCAGATATTCTGGGCCTCACAGGAGTAGTATAAAATCTGTGTGGTGCTGAAACAGAGGAACACTTTATATTTAATAAGCATCAGACCAAAGTCTCCTGAATGGAGATTTAGCATCCTAGGGACCAACAACTCATACACTTTGCATGGAAGAAAAAGAAGTTTCAGAAAATTCCCATTATGCATTATAGACTACATGCTAAAAGAAAACAAAACAAAAGAAAATATACATGACTGAAAATTAAAGATGCACAGAGAGGTAGTTCATTTGTAAGGTGTGTAAAGGATTAGTCATCATTTTGTCCTTATTCTTCAAGAGCATTCATTTCACCAGATGGTTGCTTAACATGATAAACACACAAGACATTCATCTGTCTGTTCATCTGTCCATCTATCCATTCATCTAACCTCTCAGTAAAAAGTCACTGTGAAATATTATTTTGCTAAAGAAGTCAAACAATCTTAAAGGTAAAAAGAGAAATGAATGTTTAGGTAGGTAAAGAAAGAATAGGAGTATGTGGTCTCTATCAAATGGTCTTTGCTCATGAACCTGAAATGAGTAAGTATTCATTCAGTGCCATCAAAAATGCTGTGGAAATGACAGAAAATGACATCTGGTGCCCTATCAAAATAGGGCAAGAAAGGAGCAAGAACTCAGATAAACCCTGGCACTATCCTTGTTACCCTCTGGCCCCGTCATCCAGGACCTGCACAGAAAGGCCTCCTAAGGAAGACTTGCTAAATGAATAAGTGGGTGACCATTGTACACAGGCAAACTTGTGAGAACCTGCTGAAATATTAACGCATCCTAAGGTTTTAAAGTAGGCATTTATTCTGGAATTCATCCATTCCACGCTGCTCTCCTCTGTCTCCACTTCCCCATCAGATACTTCCCCCTGCCACCAGCTTTCTTGGTAACGTTTTTGGAAAAAATGTTTCTTGTAAACTATGTAAGTAGATTACGTCGTTTTAATGATTTTTTTCACATATTGAGTGGATATTTATATAGCCATAAATCAGCAATGCCTTGCCTACTAACTTAAAAAAGTATGCCTGTGAAATAGGTTATAATGTAGCTCATTCATAAACTTCCAATGTAAAGACTGTGATGAGCAAAATTTTGCCAGACTTCAAGTCAACAGCAGCGGACACATACTGAAATTCTCTGTACGTTTTGTTTGGGCCTTCCTGAGCGTAATAACCAGAGTGAACACAGGACTGATGCTATAAAAATTAACTCTCACAGACCCTAAAGTGCCTGATGATTATTTGCAATTTTTTTCTTTCAAGTTTGAGATGGTGGGATTCTCTGTTAATTGAACGTATTTCAGCTTTCTATGTAAATCTCTTTGAATGTTAAGTTGCTTCTGCTTAAAAAGAAAATAAGAATCATAGTTCTTGTCTCATTCTAGAATACGTATAAGTTTTAAAACTTTGGACAGGGAAGAGATTGAGCGTAGACCACAGAAGTAATCAGCACTACATTACTTCAAAGCCACTGCATCTGAATTTTTGCTTTAGTTTTCCCCATAATCTTCATTTAAATCTAGAATATTTTTATAAAAGAGCTGAAATATAATTTGAGTTTAGGTTATAAGTTACTCATATAGTTCATCACCAAACTATACATGGCCTTGAGAAAACTGCTGTAGGGTTTCAATTTTATTTTATTTTTGAGACAGAGTCTCACTCTGTCACCAGGTGCCAGGCTGGAGTGCAGTGGCATGAACTCGGCTCACTGCAACCTCCACCTCCCGGGTTCAAGGTATTCTCCTGCCTCAGCCTCCCGAGTAGCTGGGATTACAGGCGTGTACCACCACGCCCAGCTAATTTTTTTTTTTTTTTCAGTAGAGATGGGGTTTTGCCATGTTGGCCAGGATGGTCTCGATCTCTTGACCTTGTGATCTGCCCGCCTGGCCTCCCAAAGTGCTGGGATTACAGGCGTGAGCCACCGTGCCTGGCAAGGGTTTCAGTTTTAAACATAGAAAAAGAGCTAGGGATATAAGAAAAAAGTCAACATATACAAACATGTTAAGACAATTTATATAATGATATGAGATCATGGATATACTCCGAATAATCAGTGAAATTTATATTTAATACAATATTTTGAAGGAATTTGATTAAAATTCCATATATACTAGTAATGGTGACACTATATTCTCTTTAAAGTAAGAAAAGGCAAAAAAAGGAAACAACAGCCCTATGATCTTTTATCCTTATTCTGAAATCCTTAAATCTCTAAAAAGCTGAAATATTTCTCATTTGGCAACACAACCTGTGTGGAATGAGAGTATTTATCCTGCTTGCTGTAAATATTTACATATTTTGTGGTAAAAACAGTCTGATTATGAGAATCCAGCTATCTTCTCTTAAACCAGAAATTAAAGAGATTTGCAAAAACATAAAATAATAAGCATACAGAAATCAGGGTGGAATAGGGATGTATCACAACTGAACATCTGTTCATTGTTGAGGTTGGTCACAGAGACGTGATAGGGCTGTCATTATATTATGCATCAGACTTCTATGCATAATTATAAATAAATAAACAGCAAATAAAAATTTAATGAATAAAAGTTTAAAACATCAAAGTTAAACCAAACAAACAAGTAAAAAAGATTTAGAAAATTTAAAGGAACTGCGCTTTACCATAGAGTCTTTCTTCATCATGTTTACTTGGAATAAATATTGCCCCAGTGACACAACATGTACTTTAAAATTAGATTTCTTTTATTATCATTTCCTCTCATTATCAAACTTCTCCCACCAGCTTTCCCCCTCAAATTAGAACTCATAATAGGCAACATACACTTATTTGTCTTCTAACCCCCTAAATGTTTGCTTTCGTTTCTCTGTCTTACTTTTGGCTTTCTACCTTCTGATAGAGGCAGAACAGGCAAAAGGGGTCATTAAACGACGGCAACAACGACAAAGTAGTAGAAGTCCACAAGTGTTATAACCCAAGTAGGATAACAGGGTAGGAAAGTGAAAACAGGAACAGCATTCTGAGTGCATCAGGATGAGACAGAGCTTTGTGTAGGTGAGTTCACTTCCCCCAAAGCAGAAAATCACAGAGAAGAAATAAAAAATAGGAAATCATTTCCCTGGATGTTAGGTATTATCTTAATTTTGAAAAGTGACTTTTCTTGTTAATAGCTTTTTTTCTCACCCACAATATTAATGTGTTTCATCAAATGGGGGAGATGGGAGAAAGTGAGAAAAAGAGAGAGGAGGAGGAGCAGGTCCAGGAGGAAGAGGGAGTAGGAAGAGGAAGGTAACAGTTATTATTTATCAGATGTGGAAAATGAGGCAAACGAAGGTCAACTGTAGGGAAAAAATGGGATCCTTCATTCTTAGCTATAAGCATCAAGTGGTCAACAATACATTCAAAAAAGTAAGCTCCGATGAAAGAACTTGTCTTCCCTATATTCAACTTTTATATTCATGTAAATATTCAGATTTGGCTGATTTCTTTCACCTACAAAATGACAAAAAAAATCAAGTAATCTACTGTGATGAGAAATGACATTCTGAAAAGAAAATTTCTTTCCTGATTAAAAGCAAATAAGGAAAACTTATTCTCCAGAGGTAGGGAGAAGATTACCCTGAGTTGTCTTTGCCAGTTCGGTTGTTCGTGGAATCTTAGTTGTGAAGCGTTCCTGGGTGGATTGGTCTGTTTCTTCTGGAGAAAACACAGTAAGATGGCTTGTTTTAAATAATTATCATTATGAAAATGACCAAAAAATCCATACTTTTTTCTGCCCCATGCAATAATAAAAGGATAAAGTGCATTAGAAATACACTCAGTAATCACAATAATCCAAAGTTAATAGCACATTTGAATAACTCTCATTTGTGATATCTGCTTGCGCTATTATTTCAATGACTGTTATAAGGATTTCCAAAAGCTTTTAGCTCAGGATCATTGTTTCATTACTCTAGCTGTGGCTATTCTTGGATATGGCTCATGTATGAAAGTCTCCTAGTTGCCTTAATGTATTTATCTCCTTCATGTTTCTTCCCTGCCCATAAATCCCACAAGTTATTTTGATGAGCTGGAAAGAAAATATATCATATGAAAAGATGTATATTTAGATCACATAGAAGCAAATGTTCTATTTTTCTCATGTGAAAATCAGAGTGTATGTTTGACATACAAATATAATCCTCCTGACAAAATAAAAAAATACATACAATACTTCCATTCCCATGTTACCTTAAAATCATACATCATACAGACACAGCAAATTACACTGTTCACTTTGCCCATACTAGATCCAAGGAAATACTCGGTATAAATGACACCGCTATCTTTTTGTTTTCTGTTCTTTTTCATTCTCTTGATTCTGCTCAAGAAACATATTTGTGATAACTGACAGGTAGTGGTTCTAACGTGAATGAACCAAGACACATTAAAAAAATAGGGAGTAGAAGATAAATAATCAGTATATCCAGTAGTGGCTTCTGAAAAGTACTTTTAACTTTTCCATCATGGGGTGACATTGATTTTGCAGACATAAACTAGATCAGATGAATATTTGATTAGGATACATTTGCTCACTCAATTTTAATATTTTCTTCTGAAAGGATTTTAAAATGTGATCGGTAACTTTATTTCAGTAGACACCCATGAAGGATGGATGATTAGAAAAGAAATGAAGAGAGGCACATAGGGCCACTGAATCAAAGATACGTGGGATGCGGTGTGGACAGGACAGAGGAGCCACGCCAGGAACTTGAGTTTTTTGGTTCATTTTCAGCCAAGAGACAGGCAAAGTGGAGTTTTCCACAGAGTGAATGAATTTGTGTTGAACTCCTTGAAAGTATGTCCAGCTCATCCCAATGGACCTTTCCAACCTACCCAGCCTTGTTTTTTCAGGCAGCTACCCACTCATCAGTTTAGTCCAACTGCCATTCCTGGCCCTGTGCCTCTTTCCCATCTGTCCGTAACTTGAAAGAACCATTGGGATCTTTGACTGGTCAACTCTCATTTCAACCTGAAGACCCGCTGTAAATGACCCTAATCTGAGAAGCCTTTCCCGATGTCTCCAGGTAGTTTGCTTGTTCAACATGCTGTTCATTTCTCTATCATACTCATCGTAATATAGTATAACGTTGAGGTTAATCCTAGGCACTCTGGTGGCTGAGTGTGTAGATTCTAATCCTGGCTCTGACATCAGCTGTTTCACCTTGGCCAAATTTTTAAAACCTTTATGCCTCAATTTTCTAATCTGTAAAATGGGGAAAGTAATATAACTAATTTCACAGAGTTACATGGTTTAAATTTTTAAAAGGCATGTAGTGTACTGGGTGGCACAGAGGCTGCAGTATTGTAAATAAGTCGTCTTCATATTAGAGGGTGAACTCTCTAGGGTAAAGATTCCTCTTTACAAGTTTCTTTTTAGAACTGCCTCATTTATTATTGTACTTAGCACCCAGTAAAGGCTTAGTAAGTACTAGATAACTAACTTTTCTTCCCAAATACAGTTTAAAATACAGAAAAAGCAACAAAAAAGAATAGCATTGATTTAGGAACAATTTTTTCAAATACTTAAGATTTTTAAGTATTAAGAACCATTTGAATCTTAATACTGAAAGAATACTTACAATTTTTAAGTATTCTAAATCACAATCACTACAGCCAATTTAACACATCTAAAGATGTGCTAAAACATTCTCATTTTATATTCAAAGTCAGCATAAATATTAGAAGGACAAATACACAGTTAATGTAAAGGGATCGAGTAAAATGGATTTTTAAAATAACCTATTATTTAGAAACAATCTATAAACATAATGTATTATGGCTACTTTAAGGGAAATTCCTAAAAGGCAGGCCCTCCTTGAACAAATATTAAAACAAAATTTACCCAGAGTGGTCTGTAGTTCCTCTTGACTAGGACTTGGGGAAATCATGGGTATAAAAGGGATGCCTCGTGTCTCTAGAGGAACTGCAAAAAGAAAAGGATCAAGGTTGTAAATTTTTAGATTCAAAGCCAGCACCAGACCAGATTGATATTACATGAAATTCCTTCATTTGAAATAGAAAAGGGAAAGAAGAAAGTTAAGTGTGTACACAACTTTCAGAAAAATGACTGTGGAATATTAGAATAATGGTTCTCAACTGTTTTTTCACCAGGACACACACTACATGACATCGTATTCTTGAACCAATCTATGAAAATGGTTGGTTTAGATGGGGTGTTGGTTAGACATAGTCCTGGACTATTGGCTGTAGCTCTGTCCCTCTCTCCCCTATTCAAGAGAGCATACAGGATTACAAAATGAGTGAGAATATCATCATTGTTGGGATAATCTCCTCGAGTCTGCTTGAGCTCAGTTTAACAAATCACTGGCGATTTTCAGTATTTTGACCAATATTGATAGTTACTTGCAGTATCATTCAAACTTACTACATGCTAGTATGTTACATTACAGCTGAGAACCACTATACCAATGGAAATTGTTAAACGGGCACCATTAGTAAACACAGTGGACTCATTTTGAACATGGAGATAGATGAATTAAATGAAGATGGATACAACTCAGTAATGAGTTGACTTAAGGTGGTCTTCAAACCCATTACAATAGTGAAATAATTGCTTTTCTATTTTGGAAAGAGTAATAATAAGGAGAATGAAATGATGAAATGAATTGAGAAGAAGTGATGTTTCAATAGGATCATTTGAGAAAGATCCATAATCTTGATGGTAGCAAAGAAAACAAGAGTTGGTCAATGTGGGAAAACCATTACCTATTGCTGTCTTTGGTGGCTCAAATCTAAAGGTAACAGGTTGCAGAACTATGCCAAAAGCAAACCAAAGGAACATATTTATGAGAATTACTACCTGGCAAAGTCAAAAGAGTTTCTGTGTTTTTTAGATGCATTGGCTTAATAATTTAAATGTTCTCTAAGAATTATGATAAATAAGAGAAAATTCTGCACATTTGATGCCAATCAGAGAACTTAGTTTAACTAAAACTTTAAAGTTCTCATTCATTGTCACTTTGGGGAAAATTTTGAGTAGGCACCCACATTTTTTACTTAAAGGTACACCTATAGTTGTGACGTAGCTACTGTTACATTTTGAAAGGATATAAGAGCTGCCTTAGTTAACAATGATATTTACAATTTTAGCATCATCTACTCATGAACCTACGTACTATTCCCTCATCTAACCATGGAAAAATATTTCAACCAGATGATTCAACTTACCCAAAGGATATAGGCATTTTATACCCATATTTTTTCTCTGAATTTCTTCCATATCACAACAATTAAAAATATATTTACTTCAAAAAATATTTTTTTGAAAAATATACTTCTTAACTAGAAGGATGAAATAATTAATTTACCAGGTTCGCTCTGAGAGACCTCAGGGTGTGGTTTCTGAGGAAGGAGCACATCTTTTGGAGCTGAAAGAAAAAGATTATAAAACACTGTGTACTCTAAATGTCCCAATTGGAGTGAGCTTAACCTACAGATACCAAAATCCCAGAAAGCATGAATGAAGCAAACGTATTTTTACAATGGTTAACAACCACAGTTGAGAAGATGCCTGTTATTTTCAAAATGGAAAAATGTTACTGTACAGGGAAGATTTTGGTGGCAGCCAAACAGAAACGCAGTCAGTCACAGTTCATGTTGAAGACTTCCTTGAGGAAGAAGAGCTAGCTAACATAATAAAACAACGAGGTAGAGCGTCCTCAAGGGGTTTTCAAAACAGAAGGCAGTTTTGCATGAAGTGGTTAGAGGCTGTTTGATATTCATGCTTCAAGTCCACCAACAGCAACAGAAAATATATATCTTAGATAAAGCACAAAAATGGCTACAAATTGAGGGAAACAATAAGAAAGGAAAAAATCTTGAATATGTAAGATGACAAAATCTCATTCTGAACGGCACTTACTGGGGGGAGAAAATGAAGCAAAAGGAATCAGCCAGTCATTAGAAGATACCACATGTAAAGTTAATGGCAGTGCTTGTTACACAGTAAATGACAGCTGTTTCCATTTTTGTCTTCTTTAGTGCCGTAGCTTCCAGTATATTAGGTGTCAAGCATGTTTCACATAAGCATATGAGAGCAAAAGACAAAAATGTCAACTGATCAATAGGCCAATCCTATGCAGTCCCTGAAATCCAGTATATTTTTTCATGCTTGTATTCTATTTTAGCAAAATAAAACAGTAGATTGGAAACTTGGTACGACACTTCTCAGTGTGGAAAATAGTAGGGTGATTTGTCTATTGTTAGTACCAGATTTCTACAACAAAATCTTACTCCACAAATAGTGTAAAGTACTTCAACTCCGTTTCCCCACAAGGAGGCCCTACCCAGCCCTCCTCTCTCAATGAAAGATTTTCCTACCACACTACACCTTTCATACACACCAGTAGCTTTTTGTCAAGCCGTGTAATTCCCTTGTATCTTATATGATACTGGGGAAAGAATTACGATTCAGGCTAGAATCTTGCCTCAGAAGAAAGATGAAGGAAACTTTTTTATCATGAGGTGGCCAAGCACCACATTACCATGAGTGTAGAAATAGGTTATATACAATGAACAATCTCTTTTTCTTGTTTCTGGGAATCATATTTAACTTGCATGCCACATCTACCCTTAGACTAGGCCAGTAAGTATCAGCAAAATTACAGTTGTGAAAACTGGTACACTGAACAGAAACTTGACTCAGAACCTCTATGAGCCAAAGGGTAACATGCAAGGATAGTTGAAAATATGGCTTATTTTCTTAAAAAAGGAAACTTTAAAAAGATTAGTTGTTGATAAGATAGAGAAAGCCCACCACAATAGTGAACATTTTGCCTTTACATGTAGTTTCTTGGGAGATTCAAATAGTAAAATATGAGAAATTTCTAGCCATAAATGAAATAAAATGTTTATCTTGAGGCCGAAGGAGAAAGCACTCTGATTTAGCTCTGTGAAGGCCATGAACATTCAAAGCAGCCTTTAGTTTATAAATACCCTAGTTAGTTACAGTACGAGACCAGGCAAAAAGGACCTGGGATTAAGGAAGGGAGAAGCCGAGAAGAGATGTGGTGCTAATAAATCTACCGTCCTGTAAATACATTATTCACCGCTGCTCTAGTTTACTGAGGAATTTAGGCTGGGGTAATGCGGATTCCAGCTGCTAAAACTGGCACTTTTCTTTTTAACCATGAAGTGATGATTTAATAAACTGCCTTAGCAGACTTCCTAAAGCAGGTGAAATCAGTGGAAAGGAAAGAAATGGAAGTATTTACAGGAAAGTAATATGAATCACTCTCCTACTTGGTCAACTACAGCTCCAAGAAATTCAAGTTGTTTTTTTTTTTTCCCTATGTGGCATTCCTCTGTATATTAAATTGAACCAGAGCAGGGTCCTTACAACCTTTATATTTCATGTTGGGAGAAACTCATCAACGAAAATAATGATGATGACTTCCTGAGAAGGCAGTTTTGATTTCTTTATAAGGATATGTATTATTATAATTTTAGATTAACCAACTTATACCATTTATACTAACCAATCTTTTTGAATAAAGCGTGTCACTCCAAAGAAAAGTCCAACTAACACAAGACAAGTAGGAATGGCCAATATCTATCATGGACAAGCATAAATGCATGTGCATGAATCTTTAGATAGAGTCAGAAAATAATGTGTTTCCTTTTGATAAAGTTAGAATATGAAGTCTGCAATAACGTTTACCCTGGCAATAGACTAAAAAGAGACCGATTCTCTTGGCAAAGTAACATGTGGATACTACATAGCCTTTTCACCTCAAGACTCTCTATTCCTTTATTCTAACCTTGTACCATGAGGACCAGTCTGAGAGGAAGCCCCATCGAAGGCCACCTGCTGGCTTTCCCTGTTTCGTGGGCCACCCGCTGGCTTTCCCTGTTTCTTGGGCCACCCTCCCTTCCATCTCATTTGACACCTTTTACTTTCCATTATTTCTACTTTTCTCTATTTGTCCATGTTTCCGTTTCTCCATGAGTTACTTCCCCTCTACCTATGAAACAGCTCAAATGCTCTCGTATTTCCCCCAAAATATTATTCCCTTGACATAGCTTCTCCTTCAAACAATCCCCCTCTCTTGCTCTCATTCCTTTAATCAAAAAACTACACATCTGCCTCTGCTTCCTCAACTTTCAGATGTATCTTCTTTATCCATCGTGGTCCAGCCTCCACTTCCCTCATTTCCTGCAACAATGCCTTAATCATATTCTTAGGTCCGAGAACTCTGAAGGCTGAGTTGTCTCTTAATCTATTCAATAGCAAAACATAGCTTGTACTGCTCTAAGGGCTGTTTATAGGTTTTACTTATCTTGTTTTGTCAGACTATTCATACTGCTCACTGAAGACACATTAACGTTTCTTTTTTTTTTTTAAGTTGGAGTTTCACTCTTGTTACCCAAGCTGGAGTGCAGGGGTGCAATCTCGGCTCACCGCAACCTCCGCCTCCCGGGTTCAAGCAATTCTCCAGCCTCAGCCTCCCGAGTAGCTGGGAATACAAGCGCACGCCACCATGCCCAGCTAATTTTTGTATTTTTAGTAGAGACGGGGTTTCACCATGATGGTCTCAATCTCTTGACCTCATGATACACCCACCTCGGCCTCCCAAAGTGCTGGGATTATAGGCGTGAGCCACCACACCTGGCCCCACATTAACATTTCTAATCAATGGTATAGGTACTCATTTAAGTTTCTAAAATCTAGAAACCGCTAATTCTGAAGCACACAGCCCAAAGGTTTCAGAGTGGGATTCTGGACATACACGATCAAGCTGGCAGCCTCTATGACCCCTCTCCATCTCACCGTCACTGCAACGTCAGTGCCAACCTTCCCTCCGTAGGCCTTTTCCTGCATCACCTCCCAACTCCTTTGCTGGTTCTCTCCTATCTTTTTTGACAACATCTGGAAACTCTTTTTCCTCTGCCTACTCATGAAATATAACTACACTGCCTAAATATTTGATTTCTGGCTTCTGATTTTCTCCATCATACTTTCTCCTCGTTGATGTTATCCAAGATTTAAGAATGATCTAGGTGTAAACAAGTGACTCCTAAATCTGTGTGCCAAATGCTGACTTCTGTTTAGAAGTCCAGAAAGCATTTTCAACCATCAGAGTCTTCCCACTCAACGTTCTGCTGGCCCTGTAAGCCTGGCATGTACACACCCATCTTTACTCCTCCCTCTGTGTCCCCTGTCTCAGTAAACTGATTATGTGCCACCTGCCCAGTCCAGGAACAGCACTGTCACCCTTCTCTCCATAACAGCATTCAGTCATTCTCTAGGTCTTTGTAGTTCCATATCCAAAGGCATTTCAGCATCATTCCCCTAGTTTCCTTTCTACCACAATTACTTCAATTTCTCAGACTTACCTTTCTAGACTGTTGCAAATCTCCTAAGTGATTCCATGCTACTAATCTTTTTTTTTAAAAGGCCATCTTTCTAAAATAAAGATGTAATTATATCACTCCCATGATTACAGAAAGAAAAACACACAAATTGAATGGCTTCTAATTGTTTAAAGAAAAAAAAATCTGAAGTGCTTAGCATAACCTAAAAGCACTCAAACATATGAATCCAATTTACATGAAGTCTCCATCTCTCAATAATCTGATCATACGGCCAGCAATGTAGTCATTCTGAATCGTGCTGTTTCTCAGCTATCTGGAGCACTTCTTATATCTCTGGATCTTTGCTTCCTTCAAAATCATCATTAGCTACTTGTCTATTAAAATCTATCTTAAAGCTCTTTTTCCTGATGATACCTTCTCCAATTCATACATTTATAATGTATTACTTTTCTGTTATTTCATTGTGTTTTGTTTATATTACTAGCTCATTAATTACTGAGATTTGCCTTGTTTTACAGTTATTATTCCTGTTTCCTCTACTGCATTTTGTTGGGATCATATCTAATTCTTTTTTTTTTTTTTAAAGAGTCATATGATTATTTTATTTTTTTTATTTTATTATTTATTTATTTATTTTTTAAATTTTATTTTTTATTGCATTTTAGGTTTTGGGGTACACGTGAAGAACATACAATATTGTTGCATAGGTACACAAGTGGCAGTGTGATTTGTTGCCTTCCTCCCCTTCACCTATATCTGGCATTTCTCCCCATGCTATCTCCCCCTAACTCCCCACTCCCTACTGTCCCTCCCCTATTTCCCCCCAACAGACCCCAGTGCATAGTGCTCCCCTCCCTGTGTCCATGTGTTCTGATTGTTCAACACCCACCTATGAGTGAGAACATGCGGTGTTTGATTTTGTGTTCTTGTGTCAGTTTGCTGAGAATGATGGTTTCCAGTTTCATCCATGTCCCTACAAAGGACACAAACTCATCATTTTTGATGGCTGCATAATATTCCATGGTGTATATGTGTCACATTTTCCCTGTCCAGTCCATCATTGATGGGCATTTGGGTTGGTTCCAGGTCTTTGCTATTGTAAACTGTGCTGCAATGAACATTTGTGTGCATGTGTCCTTATAGTAGAACGATTTATAATCCTTTGGATATATACCCAGTAATGGGATTGCTGGGTCGAATGGAATGTCTATTTCCAGGTCCTTGAGGAATCGCCACACTGTCTTCCACAATGGTT
>PVKP010036429.1:0-22472 GCA_004027715.1 Plecturocebus donacophilus | reverse complement strand
ATTGATTGTATGGCTGTACACTACCAATAAATAATCAAAAATGAAATTAAGAACAATATCATTTATAATCACATCCAAAATATTTGGGAATAAATCTAAACAAAGCAGTGAAATACTTGTATAATGAAAACAAAAACAATGCCAAAAGAAATTAAAGAAGACAAATAAATAGAAGGAAAGTCCACATTCATAAACTGGAAGACTAATATTGTTAAGATGGTAATACTAATCAAAAGGATATAAAGATATGTAATTCATAACAAAATGCCAATGGGCTTTTTTGCAGATATGAAAAACCAAACCTCAATTCGCATGGAATTGCAGGGTACACTATGCTGCTACATCATGTTCAGTAGAGTCAGGGATAATGAAGTTGGAGAACTCACTGTTCCCATTTCAAAGCTTACTAAAAAGCACAGTAATCAAAACAGTGCGATACTGGCATAAGAACAGACATATAGACTTGGCTGTCTGTCCTCTCAAAGCACATGTTGAAATATGTGATCTGGCCAGGTGCAGTGGCTCATACCTGTAATCCCAGCACTCTAGGAGGCTGAGGTGGGTGGATCACGAGGTCAAGAGATCGAGACCATCCTGGCCAACATGGTGAAACCCCATCTCTACTAAAAATACAAAAATTTGCTGGGCGTGGTGGCACACACCTGTAGTCCCAGCTACTTGGCAGGCTGAGGAAGGAGAACTGCTTGAACCCAGGAGGCAGAGGTTGCAGTGAGCCGAGATTGTGCCACTGCACTCCAGCCAGGGGACAGAGCAAGACTCCATCTCAAGAAAAAAAAGAAAAAGAAATAAAAGAAATATGTGATCAATACGTGAAACAATCGCCAACGTTAGAGGTAGAGGCCTAATGGGAGGTGTTCGGGTCATAGAAACAGATCCCTCATGAATAGATTAATGCCCTCAGGGGAGAGGGGTGAATTCTGCTTTATTAATTCCTACAAAATTTCCCTCAAGAGCTGGTTGTTTACCGAAGTCGGGCACCTCCCTCCTCTCTTCCTGCCTCCTCTTTCACCATGTGATCGGCACATGCTGGCTCCTTCACCTTCTGCCATCAGTGGAGTCAGCCTAAGGCCCTCACCAGAAGTAGATGATGTTGCCGCGCTTCTCGCACAGCCTTGTGACCATTCTGTGAATTGTGAGCTGAATAAACCCCTTTTCTTTATAAATTACCCGGCCTCAAGTACTCCTTTACAGCAACACAAATGGGCTGAGTCAGATCAAGGGAGGGTTTGTCTCTTCAACAATGGTGCTGCGAGGTATGGGTGTTCTTATGCAAAAGAATCAAGTTGGACCTCAGATCATACACAACTGACTCCAAATGTCTTTATGACTTAAATATAAACATCCGAAACCACAAAAGCTTAGAAGAAAACAGAGAGGTACATCTGCATGATCTTGGATTTGACAACTATGTCCTAGCACCAAAAACAATGCAATGGTAAAAGGCTGAAAGCTTTTACTCTCATATCAGGAACAAGGTAAAGAATATCTGCTTTCACCACGTCTATTTAAGGTAGCACTAGAAGTTCAAGCCAGAAAAATTAGGCAAGTAAAAGAAATAGTGTCCAAATTTAGAAAGTAGTAAGATTATCTTTGTTCACAGATTATATGAACCTATATGTAGAAAACAGATTCCACCAGAATATTGTTAGAACTAATACAACTTCAGCAAAGTAGCAGGATACAAAGTCAATAGACAAAAGTCAATTACATTTCTATACACTAACAAGGAACAATCTGAAAAGGAGATTGTGAAAATAATTCCATTAACAATAGCATCAAATAATAAAATACTTAGTGATTAACCAAGGAGGCAAAAGACTTGTACAATAAAAACTACAAAGCACTGTTGAAAAATCAAAGATGAGACAAATAAATGAAAAATTATCCCGTGATCATGAACGAGAACACCTAATATTGTTAAGATATCAGCAATACACAAAGTGATCTACAGATTCAATGCAATCTCTATCAAAATCTCAATGATGACTGCAGAAACAAAAAGTCCACCCTAAAATTCATCTGGAATCTCAAGGGACCCCAAATAAACCAAAACAATCTTGAAAAGAGCAACAAAATTGGGTGACTCATACTTCATGATTTCAAAATTTAAAACAGAACAATAATCAAAACAGTGTAGTACTAGCACTAAAACAGACATAGACCTGTGGAACAGAACAGAGGGCTAAGAAACAGACCCTCAGATACGGTCAGATGATTTTTGACAAGGGTGCCAAGAAATTTAATGAACAAAGAACGGTCTTCTCAGCAAATGGCAATGGGAAAACTCAACAGCCACATGCAAAACAATGAAGCTAAACCTTTGCCTAACACCATATACTGAAATTAACTCAAAATGGGTCAATTACCTACAAGTAAGATCTAAAGCTAGAAAACTCTTAGAAAAAAACACAGGATAAAAGTGTCATGACATTGGATTTTGCAATGACTTATTGGATATGACTCCAAAGTCACAGGCAGCAAAAGAAAAAAACAGACACACTGGACTTTGTGAAAATTAAAACATTTTGCATGTCAAAAGACACTATTGCCAAAGTAAAAATGCAACCCACGGAATGGGAGAAAACATTTCCAAATCATATGTTTGATTGAAAAACAAATAGATATCAAGAATATATACAGAACTCCTAAAACTCAACAACAACAATAAGAAACTAACAACTCAATTCAAAAATGGGCAAAGGACTTGAATAGACATTTAGCCAAAGAAGATAAACAAATGGCCAATAAGCACGTGGAAAGATGCTCGACATCACTAATCACTAGAGAAACGCAAATCAAAACTACAATGAAATACCATGTAACACACACTACAATGACCACTATCACAAAAACAAAATGATGAGAGTTAGAGAGGATATGGAGTAACTGGAACCCTTGCGCACTACTGGTGGGAATGTATAATGGTACACTATTACTAATAAAACCACTTAACTGTATACTTAACAATGATTCAGATGACAAATTTTATATGTTTTTCCCATGATAAGAAAATATTGGAAAAAAAATGAGACTCTATACACATTTTTTTTTTAAATGACTGAAATTAAAACGGGTAACTGTGTCAAGTACTGGTCAGAATACAGTATAACTGAAACTCTCATTCACTGCTGGTAGGACTGTAAAATATTTAACCAATATGAAAAACCATGTGTAAAGATTAAACATGAACCTATTTTCAGATGCTATACCAATCCACTCCTAGGTTTTCATAAAATAAAAATGAAAGTACACATCTGCACAAAGACACATACACGTATTGCCAACAGCAGCTCTATTTGTAATAGACAAAAATTGGAAGGATAACACATGTCCATCAACAAGTGACTGGGTTAAGAAATTAGGTTATTTCCATATGGAAGGAATAAAAAGCAAGGAACTATTCCACATACAACAGGATGGAAGAAGTTCAAAGTAACTATTGTGAGGGAAAGCCAGGAGGAAAGAGTAGATACTGTATGATTCCATGCACACAAAGTTCCAGAAAATGCAAACATCTATACTGATAGAAAGCAGATCAGTAATTAGATGATAACAGAGTTAAATGAAGGAATTAATTACAAAGAGGAATTGTGTATTATGTTCATGGTACTGATAGTTTCAGGGACATATGAATGTCAAAACTCATCAAACAGAATACTTTACATATGTGCTGCTTATTCTCTATCAATTATACCTTTATAGAGTTGTAAAAATAATAGATGACTCATAGAATTATAAAGGGATAAAATATTACACCTAGTAAGTTTTAAATGAGCCTGCAAAATCCTTTATTCTAGAACAGAACATTTGAAAAACATTATCTTTTATTACTATTATATGACAATTGAAAAAAGTACTTAGGTAATTAAGTCAACATTCAAAGCTCCTATGATATACCTTAGCTTCTTCTTCTTGTGCTTTTTTCACAATTGCTTGTAATTGCACTTCTCGCTTAAATTCAGCATGAAGTAATTTTTCTTCCATCATCCGGCGTCGCTGATCTAGTAATTCTTCCTTCCACTTCCGGACATCCTTCTCCTACATATAGTGAATTATCACATCATTAATTTAAACACACACAATCATTTAAAAGAAGTACAAATAAGTAAATGGCTTATAAAGGCTGGGAAAATGTGCAGGAGCATATCTAACAATTAAGGAAACCGACTATGAAGCTAGAATACCTGAATTCATAATCTATGCTGGCCACTTACTAGCTGCATAATCTAGACAACTTTTTTAGCTTATGTCTCAGTTTCCTTATCTATAAATAGGGAATAATAATAGTACCTAATTCACAGGGTTATTTGAAGACTGAGTTAATGTATGTAAAGCTCCGAGAACAGTGGCTTAGACATGCCTCTACAGAAATATTTGCTATTATTCTTATACTGTTACCATAAGTATGTTTAAAATGAATATAGTGTATATTTCTTATCTTTATAAGCCTTAACATCTCTATGATGTAACCCATATTCAAGAAAAATAAGTAATTTCATCCTAGAAACTAAAAAATGACATCTAACAGATCACATTACTTGCATAAGAAACATTCTCTGAAGGATTAGAGTGGGTTTCACCTACAAAATAAAGATAGAAATAATAATTTCTATTTGATGTTGTTTTAAGAAATTAACTCCTTAAAATTTTAATTCCTTGAAACAACCTCAAATAGAATAAGCAAAAGCTTGTTCTGTGCTTCAGGAAATAAGATTCACCACCAATGAAAATAAATTACAGAAAATCAGAAATTGGATCAATATGAGTGGGAAAAACATTTTAATTGAATTTTTTCTCTAAATAGTGTGTTGAACCATCCAAAAAAAGTATGATACAAAAACAGTACTATACTAAGAGCCAGATGACACGTCCTTAAAGACTCAGCTCTGCAAATTATTGGTTGTGTAACATTGGAAACAACACGTAGATTTTTTTTACCTCTATAAAATGAGGGTTGATACCTGCCCTGTGTACATCACATTTATTGTGGTAATCAGATGACATCACTCATGTGAAACAGTATTGAAAACAATAATCCATCATACAAATGGAAGATGAAATTTGCCATTAAAATTAATTTAAAGGGATACCTACATTGATGAGAAAATAACCAGAAAACATCCGAACTCTTATATACTTTCATTAATCTGCGATTTTCTTGCATGAATACTGAGATCATATTTAGATATAAGAAAATATGCTGTAATTTTGCTGTTATTAAGAAACACAGTAAGAGAAGAATTGTTACTGTATTAGAGCACTTCTCTTAAGCTAAAATTAAAATAAAACATTGACTCTTGTAGAACCCCACAAGAGACTGCTTTTCATATCTAATTTGTTCATCTACATGAGATATCCTTGAGAGTCAAATAAAAATAAAAATAAAAAATCACAAAATTTTCTTACAGTCCTGGTCAACTTTACTGCAGTACAAGAGATTTCTGCATTACCTAATGTATTTTCATAAATATCCAGATGTGGTCCAATTATTTCTCCCAAATTTAAACTACACACTAAAAGTAATCCAAATAATATACTCAACTTATGCATATTTATAATCCTTTCTAGTATCAGAAGGTAACGAAATAGCCTTTAATCCATTTTGAGTTGATTTTTGTATAAGGTGTAAGATAAGTGTCCAATTTCATTCTTTTGCATGTGGATATGCAGTATTCCCAATACTCTTTGTTGAAAAAATTATGCTTTCCTCGTTGTATGTTCTCAGCACCCTTGTCAAAGACCACTTTCCCATAAGTGCATGGGTTTATTTCTGGGTTTTCCATTAAGTTCCGTTGGTCTGTGTGCATCTTTGTATGCCAATGCCAAATTGTTTTGATTACTACACTTTTATAACAACATTTGTAGAAAGTGTTATGACTATAGCCTTTGTTCTTGCTTAAGATTACTTTCGATGTTTGGGGTCTTTTGGAGCTCTATATGAATTTTAAGACTGTTTTCTATTTCTCTAAAACAAAATGGTTGGGATTTTGATAGAGATTGCACTGAAACTGTAGCTCACTTGGGGCTGTATGAACATTATAATAATAGTAATTCTTCTAATCCATGAACACAAATGTCTATTTACTTGCTGTTTTAAATTTTCTTTCATAAATTTATAATTTTCACTATACAAGTATTTCACCTCTCTGCTTAATTCCTAAGTATTTTATTCTTTTTGTCACTAATAAAAAGAAAACTGTTTCCTTACTTTCTCTTTCACACAGTTCATAGTTAGTGTATGGAAACCTGATTTCTAAGCTGTTGATTCTGTATCTTGAAACGTTACTGAATTTATATATTATTTCTCAAAGTTTCTGTAGAATCTTTAAGATTTTCTATGTTTATGATGTTATGTACAAATAGATAATTTTAATTCTTTCCCTTCCCACATAATGCATTCATTTCTTCTTCTTGCCTGACTGCTTTTCCATGTATTTCCAGTACTATGTTGGAGAGAAATGGTAAAAGTAGGCATACTCACCTTTTACCAAATCACAGAGAAAAAGCTTTCAGTTTTTCCCAATTATGATGTTAACTGTGGGTTGTTTATGTATGAGCTGTCTTAGTCTGTTTTGTGCTGCTGTAACAGAATATCAGAAACTAGGTAATGTATAAAGAAAAGAAATTTATTTATCATATAATCGTTCTGGAGACAGGAAGTCCGGTATCTAGGTGCTGGTATCTGATAAGGGCCTTCTTACTAAATCAACCCTGGAGGAAAGCAAGAGGGCAAGAGAGGGCAGAGGGCGGCAGGGGCACTAAAGGGAGCTGAATCCAACCTTTTATAAGGCAACCACTCCCGAAATAAGGACCCACTTCCACAACAAGGTATCAATCCATTCATAAGAGTAGAGCCAACATAACCTAATCCCCTCTTAACAGACCACCTCTTAATATTGTTACAATAGCAATTAAACTTCAATATGTGTTTTGGAGGGGAAAAACATTAAAACAAAAGCATTATCCTTTATTGTGTTGAGAAGAGTTCCTTCTACACCTATTAAGGGTTTTTTTCATGAAAGAATGTTGAACTTTTGTCAAGTGTTTATCCTACATCTATTGAGACATTCATATATTTTTTGCCTTTCATTGTATTAATGTAGCATATTGCATTTATAGATTTTAGTGTATTTCATCATGCTTACATTACATTCCAGAGATAAATCCCACTCAATCATGGTATGATTGTTAATGTACTCTTGAATTTGGTTTGCTAGTATTTTAAAGAGGATTTTTGCATCTATATTCGCCTGGAATATTGACCTGTAGTTCTCCCCTTTCTTGCGTTATCTCTGTCTAGATTTGGAATCAGAGTGATGCTGGCCTCATAATACAAGTCTGGGAGTCATAAGAGATATGAAAAACTAATTTGTTTTTCCTACTTTCACCTACAATACAGTAACAATTCTGTTTATCAAGATTTTTAGGGCGTTTTTCTCACACTGACCACTTCCCCGACACCAGCTAGCTGTCTAATAATTCAATCTAATTCTGACATTTTCTACCTGTTCCCACAGATTAAGGGCTCACTCCCACAAGATTGCCCCCACAACTTCAGATCCTAATCACAAGTCCCAAGTTCTGACCCATACTTCTGACAAACCAGTTATAAATTTGGTGCTCTCACAACTGTCTCCTCAAGTTTGATTAATTTGCTAGAGTGGTTCACAGAACTCAAGGAAACACTTTACTTACTATTGACAGTTTATTACAAAGGAACTTTTAAATGATGCAGATAAACAGTCAGATGGAAAAGATGCCTAAGGCAAAGTGTGAAGAAAGAACATGAAACTTCCAGGCCCTCTCCAAGTGTGCCACCTTCCAGACACCTCCACATGTTTAACAACCCAGAAGCTCCCCAAACTCTGTTCTTGGGGTATTTAATGGAGATTTCATTACAGAGGCATGATTTATTAAATCACTGTCTTTAGCAATCAACTGAACCAGGAGGTCAAAGTTCTGGTAACCAGCACCAATTCTGAGGCTATCCAGGACACTACCAAGAGTAGCCTCATTACAACAAAAGATGCTCCTATCACTCAGCAAAGCCCAAGGTATTTAGAAACTCTGTTTCAGATGCTCTTACTACTCAAGAAATTACAAAGATCATAGAAGTTACCCGTTGAGAATCAGGCTCAGAGAACAAATATTGAAAAAAAAAAATTCTCCTGCTGCTTCTATCTACCAGAGTTTTAGGAGCTCTATGTCAGGAACCAGAGGCAGAGACCAATAGAATATTTCATATTTCGTGTAAGTGTTCCCTCTTCTTTTATTTTTCAGAAGACTTCAAGAAAGGTTGGTACTACTTCTCCTTCAAATGTTTCATAGAATTCATCAGTGAAGCCATTTGGCTCTGGGCCTTTTTTTGTCGGTTTCTAACTGATTGAATCTCTTTGTTATTGGTCTGTTTAGGCTCTTTATTTCTTCTTGATTCAGTCATAGTGGGTTGTATATTTCTAAGAATTTATCCACTTCTAAAGTTATCCAATTTAACAACATATAACTATTTGTAATAGTTCTTTATGATCCTTTTTGTGTTATCCATTATAATGACTCTACTTTCATTTCTAATTTATTTGAGTCTTTTTTTCTTAGACTAAGAGTTCGTTGATTTTTTTTATCTTCCAAAAAAACCAACTCTGTTTTGTTGATTTTTTTCCTATCATTTTTCTCTTTTGCATTTCAATTATTTCTGCTCTAATCATTATTTCTTTCCATATAGTAATTTTGTGGTTTTTTTCTTCTTTTTCTAGTTCTGTGAGTTAGAAAACTAGGTTGTTTGAGATCTTTCTTCTCTTCTAATGCAGACATCTATTACTATAAACTTCCCTCAGAGTCTTGCTTTTGCCACATCCCACAAATTTTAGTGAGTTATATTTGTTTTCATTTGTTAAGGTATTACTTAAATTTCCCTTTATTTCCTCTTTTACCAAATAGTTATTCAACTGTATAATGTTTAGTTTTCACATTTTTGCTAATTTTCCTATTTTCTGTTACTGATTTCTAGGTTCATTCCACGGTGGTCTAAAAGATATTGGTATGATTTCCATCTTCTTAAATTTCTAAAGACTTGTGTTGTGACCTAACATGTGATCTGTTCTGAACAATGTTTCATGTGCACTTGAGAATGAGCATTCTGCTGATTTTGGGGTAGAAAATCTTGTATATATTTCTTAGGCACATTTAGTGGACAGTGTTGTAAGTCAGCTATTTCCTTATTGATTTTATTTTTCTTTTCTTTTTTTTTTAATTGTGGTCCCTTGGAGGAAAAGAGGCATTCTGGTTTTTGGAGTTTTCAGCCTTTTTATGCTGGTATCTTCCCATCATCATGGATTTATCTACCTTTGGTCTTTGAAGTTGATGGCTTTTGGATCGGGTCTCTGAGTAGATGTCCTTTCTGTTAATGTTGAAACTTTCTGTTTGTTAGTTTTCCTTCTAAGAGTCAGGCCCCTCTGCTGCAGGTCTGCTGCAGTTTGCTGAAGGTCCACTCCAGACACTGCTTGCCTGGGAATCATCAGGGGGACATGGGTGGGGGGCTGCAGAACAGCAAAGATTGCTGCCTGTTCCTTCCTCTGGTAGCTTCGTCCCAGAAGGATACCCACCAGATGCCAGCCAGAGCTCTCCTGTATGAGGGGTCTGTCAGCTCCTGCTGGGAGGTGTCTTCCAGTCAGGACACATGGGGGCCAGGGGACCACTTGAGGAGGCAGTCTGTCCCTTATCAGATTGCAAGTGCTATGCTGGGAGATCTGTTGCTCCCTTCAGAGCTGCCAGGCAGGGACATTTAAGTCTGCTGAAGCTGTACCCACAACCTCTTTCCCAGGTGCTCTGTCCCAGGAAGGTGGGGGCTTTATTTATAAGTTTCTTGATATTCCCCTTTCTGTTTTTGTGTTGTTTTTCTGATTTTGTTACATTACTTATCTGTGTTCTCTTACAGTTCACTGACCATCAACCGTTATTTTGACTATTTTGTCAGGGACTTCCTGAATCTTCAATTGATTGGGTTGCTTGCTGGATATTCATTGTGTTCCCTTGGTGGTGTCAAGTTTTCCTGATTTTTCATGTTCCTTGTATCCGTGCATTGCTGTCTATGTACTTAAAGAAGCAGTCACCTTCTCCACTCTTTATGAACTGGCTTCAAAAGAATAGTCAATTGCTCAGATGAGAGCACCGACTTGGGGGAAATGAAGGAGCATACAGTTGCACTAAGCCTACTGGCACACAGAGTGCCAAAGTGTGGGGAAGTACAACTCTTGGTTTGTATGTATGCACTGGTATGGCAGATCAGGGAGCTGGAGTTGGCAATATCAGTAACAGGGCAGTCCTCAGCTCCAAAAGCTACAGGGTGTAGGCAGCGGCTGCAAGCAGCATCTCTGTGTTAAGAAGTGAGCACCCCTGGTTGGGTGGGAACCAAGGCAGGTGATGGCAGAGGCCAGGTGGAGTTTGGTTGCGGGCATACATGTGGCAATGGGGGCCATGGCCAGCTGTGGCCATGTGTGTGCATGGCTCTTTGGCCAGCTGCATATGGACATGTGTTGACAACAACTGTGGGACAGGGCGGTAGCTTGCATTCTTGTAGCTGAAGGGGTTGGCGGCAGACACATAAACAGAAGTGAAAATCAGAGCCAGAAGCAAGGACCAGGGCTGACCATGGGAAAACACACTACAAACTGAGAGTCTTAGGCTCCAAACTTGTCCTCCCAGGCCATTCTACACTTTAGACAAACCTCCACAAGGAAACCCTCTGATGAAAATGGCAAAAGACAAGTATAGGTTCAATAATCCATGCTAACCCTGCAAAATATCCATTTACTAGATAATTTCAAAATGACCATTTTTTATAGCTTCTTGGATCAATGATTAAAATGTCTTTATTTCCTAACAAATCTAATAATTTTTACATTTGTTTTAGCTTCTCTCAGACCAGAAGTGCAGTTGAAATTAAGCCCACCAAACTTCAGACTATCATTATTTCCTAAAAAAATAAAAACTCACCCTTTCTAACAGTTTCTGAAGCTTTAATGTTTTCTCTTCACGTAATTTTTCCCTTAGCTGCTGTGCTTTCATTTGTTTTTCTTCATGTTTCTTCTTAGATTCTGCAATTGTTCTATTAACACAAACAAACGGGCAAGAGACATGAAATGTTTACATGATAAGGCCAGAAAGAGTGTTCTTTAGACTTTATAGTTCTTAAACTATGCAAAACTAATTTGGCCCAACATTTCAGGAAAGCTTTGTTACTTTTCAATGGATCTGAAACTGTCCTGAAGTAATGTGCCCAAAAATGCCATGTAGCAATTTTATTTAACAGCCAAGAGTGGCTGGTTTCCTTCCTGTGAACCATTTCAAATTAAATTTCAAATGCCAGACCTTTTACGAGAGGGTGAAGAAAGTTTTTCATGCATGTGAATTCCATGCCCTGGAGGTCTAGCAGGTTCTTCTTCTACAATGTCCCCCCAGGATGTATTTTGGCGCCAAGACTCACGAGCTGATCAGGAAAAAAAAAATAACGATTATTATTTAATCACATAGGTCTAAAAAACATTTGCGAACAAACTTTCAAACCCTATACTACACATCCAATATACATATACACAATACCTTCATAATCTGCAAGGACATCATTCCAGTCCATGGACATACCACAGAAAGATACACTCCCACTGCCCATGCTGGCCTAAAATATAATAAGGGAAGTTGAAAAAAACACCTTTGAACACAATTATAACTTTAGAAAATGAACTACACATGAAAATGTCCTACCTATTGTTAATATATTTCATTTAACCAACAGCTGAAAATCAGAAAAAAGTTAACTATCAAGACAATCATAGTAACTACCAACAGCCTATAAATGTTAAGAGCCTAGCAGCCATTAACAGCAGAGACAAATGAAGTAAATTTAAGACATATACTGGCCGTATCCTATTACTATATAAATGGTAACATATACAAAGCAAATACTGAAGAATTAAAGATTATTTGGCATTAAAGTTTAATAAACGAATATGCACAACATTTAGTTGTTTTTATTCTTTAACAAATTCCCATCATTAACATATATATCCTAAGCACTTAGTAACAGAAGGCAGTGTATCATTTGCTTTTTTGTTAATAGAATGCATAAGTAAAATACCTTAGATTCCTCTTCACTCTCTACAAATTATAATCTGAGTAATGATGAGTTCTTACTTTAAGTCAGACTCAATTTTTAAATTTTTTTTTTAATAGAGACGGGGTTGCACAATGTTGCCCAGGCTGGTCTCCAACTCCTGTCCTAAAGCAATCCTACTGTCTCGGTCTCCCAGAGTGCTAAGATTACAGGCATGTGGCACCACGACCAGCCCAGACTCAATTTCTTGACTGGTAAAATAAGAATAACAACTTCTAACTTGTCAACTGTATTCTACATGAAAATGCTTAGTAACAGTAAAACGCTAACAAAAGATTTGCTATTGTTTATTGTATAAGTCTAAATCACCCTAAGAATAATAGTTACTATTATTGAAGATGATTTTTAAATAAATAATTTTAAATAGGACTAGATGGACTCCAAGTCTTTCTGAATAATTTTGTTTCTAAATATAAATTTGAATAGCTACGTTAAAGAGTCTTAAAGCTCACAGAAAAATCACTGTCATTGTCCGTTTCAATGTTAATGTCATTGTTTTCTTCAGCTTCAATTTCTCTAGTTAACTGTTCTTCTTCAGCAATAGCACTAGCAATGGCTTCTTCATTGGCCTTTTCTAGACGATCTGCTAGCTCTTCTTTTTTAGCAAGAACTTCTGCCATGGACTGTAAAGTTAAAAACACATAAATAAAAAGAAAAATCATCACTTGACTAGAAAGTGATCATTTTTTATGTTCTAATCATGAACTCAACAGTATACATAGAACAGTACTGATCTAGAATCATAAAACCTGGGGTTCTATATAGGCTCATCCACTTATTAGCTGTGTGCCTTAGAAGCTTCTAAAAAACCAAGAACCTACTTGGTATTCCACCAAATGAAACAATAATCAATGACTTACCTTATTTACCAGACAGTTATGTATGAGAAACTGTGAAGTTATATAAATAACAGGTATTATTAATGACAAAGTGTGAATTTCATTTGAGTGCCAAAAATCAAAACAATTATAGATTGAATATACTCATTAAATGTAAAACCAAAATAGTATACTATAATGGGAACATGGAAAGAATATATGCCATACTGGTAATGATGATTTCTGAACATATATACACCTAACTTTTAAAAATGCACTATAAGTAATAATATGCATGAGAATCATTAATTAATAAATCCTCATGAGAAGCTAAAGATGTACACTATAAATGCTAAATCCAACACTGAAATAACAAAACAAATATGTGTGGTTAATAAGCCATCAAAGGAGATAAAATAAACTATGAAAACATTAAAAAGGAAAGGAAGAACACAATTCAGAGAGAAAACAAATAGTAAAACGGTGGATTTAAACAAACTATATCAATAATAACATTACATGTAAATATAACATGTAACAGGCAAAGATTATCAAACTGGATAAAAAATTAGATTGAATTACATGCTTCCTATAAGAAAAAAATGGATTACAAGTAAAAGATCTATGATAACTGAAAGACAGTTGAAGTATTAAAATCAGACACAGATTTCAGAGCAAAAAATATCAACAGGAATAAAGAAAGCCATTTTATAATAATAAAAGAGCCAACTCGTCAAGAGGTCAAATCAATTCTAAATGTTTATAGACCTAACAGAACTTCAAAATATATAAGGCAAAAACTTATAGAAATGCAATAAATAAATAAATAAACCTAATGAGAATGTAAAATGATTGGAAAACAGTCTGACAGTTGCTCAAATGGTTAAACATGGAGTTCATATAACCAAACAATTCCACTTCTAGATATATATCCAGAAGAAATAAAAATGTGCCCACACAAAAACTTGTATGCAAATACTTAAAGCAGTGCTATTCATAATAGCACAGTAGAAACAACTTAAATGTCCATCAACTGAAGAATAAAATGTGGTATATTCAGTGGACTATATTATTTGATCATAAAAAGGAGCAAAGTACTGAGACAAACTAAGACATGAATGAACCTCTAAAACATGCTAAGTAAAAGAAGCCACTCACAAATAATCACATATTGCATTCAATTTCTATGAAATGCCTAAAATAGGCAAAAAGCATTGTAGTGGTTATCTATGGCGGGAGTGAAAGGAAGTAACTGCTAATGGGCACTGGGTTTCCTTTTTAAAGTGATGAAAGAATTCCAAAGCTGATTATGGTGATGGTTGTACAACTCTGTGAATATACTAAAAAACAACAGTAAACTTGAAACAGATGGATTGTATATGTAAATTATTATCTCAATAAAGTTGTTTAAAAAAAAGAAAACAGATTCACAGTTACATTCAGTGACTTCAGTACCCCTCTCTCAACTGACAGAAAAAGTAAACAAAAAAACAGTAAGGATATAGAAGACCTGAACAATACTATCAACAAAATTGATCTAGGTATTTTCTCAAAAGAAATAAAAATGTGTTCACCCAAAGATGTATACAAAAATATTCACAGCATCTTTATTCATTAAAAAAAGATGTAACTCAAATGTCTCTGGGCAAGTGAATGAACAAACATTGTGTTACACACACATAACAGAATACTAGTAATGTCAATGAACAGAATGAAATATTAATACACACAGCTACATGGATAAATCTCAAAATATGTTGCGTGAAAGAAGCCAAGCAAAGCTTATACAATTCAATTTATATAAAATTCTGAAAACGCACACTAATACATACTAAAATAAAGCAGAACAGTGTTTGCCTAGGAAGGAGGTAAAGGGAAGGGCAGGATACAAGAATTATAAAGGAGAAGGGGATAACCTTTGGTGGTAATCATTATGTTTATTATCTTGATTATAGTGATGGTTTCATAGCTGTAAATACATGTCAAGATTTATCCATTTACAGACTTTAAATATGTAAAGCTTGCTAAAAATTGTAACCTCAATAAAAGTATTAAAAATATAAATGCTTCAGCCTCAGTTTACATATGTGCTCTGGCCTAAAGCCTAGGCATTGGTATCTTTTAAGGCTTCCTTTCCCCCTCTCTACCATGCTCCCCCACCCTAAAGCACACAAAGATTGTCCCTAGGTAACAGAATGGGGTGGAGAAGTTTAGAGGAGAGACTATTTCTGTGCATTACAAGCTCTTCTCTATAAACATAAAAGCATTATAGCAATCAACTATTGTTAATGTGCCATAAAACTCTATAGGGAACAATAATTAAAATCTAAGTATTAGAGTTGAATATATGTAAGTTTGCAGACAGTAAGCTCTTACATGAACCTTCTCTGTTTCCTGTCTCAATTTTATCTTTCCCCAGGCTGTAACATTTCTGTTTAGTTAACATCTGAAGGCCTGAAAATATTCTAACCTTGTAGAAGAGTTTACAAGTTAAATAGTGATTCAATTAATCATTTACAACTTTAACTATTTTCACATGGTGAAATACAAATAAAATATCTGCAAATATCATTATTTAGAAATTTTCTAAATTTTCAATAAATACTGAAAATGTTAGTAAATCCAATGCAAGCTGGGTTTTATAACAGCACACATTTATAATGGTGGCAAAAGTTGACCTTAGGTAGAAAGATTTCACTGTGATTGTTTTTTGCAGAAGTTTCTATTAAATAAGCAAATGGCAGATAACTTTAAACAGCTATGTGACAACACTGTACTGAGAAAGAATAGAAAAAACAGCTGTCTCATCACTACAGAAATTCTCTGTAATTCTCCACTTGGAAACTAAACAATAAGGTGCTTATCTAGAGCAACCCATAGAAATGTCTCTGTCAAAACAAACCAAAAAGTATTCTTAAGAAATCTAAGGATACACTAATATTCACATTTAAAGCAGAACTTATTTTCTTTCAAGTATGCAAATTTGACCCTCAAAATAACCAAAAAGTTTTATGAATCTGCAAATTTATATATGTGATGAAAATAAAAATAAGGTAAGAATTTTTTTATTATACTTTAAGTTCTGTAGTACATGTGCAGATCTTGCAGGATTATTATATAGGTATACACATGCCACAGTGGTTTGCTGCCTCCATCCCCCCATCACCTATGAAGGTATGAATTTTTAATTATTTCATGCTTATTTAAGTATGGGATACTTTTCCTCTTTTAAAATTTGATTCTCACAGAATCACACTGCAAAATACACCATTTGATATCCAGCTACCAAAACAAAACAAATGACCAAATTCCACCCCATACAATAAACTTACTACTTATTTGACCACAATTATGTTCAACATTTAAAAATATTCATTACTAAAAGACACAAGATGAATAACAATTGTCCTACCTTATTAAAATAATTTAAACATTTGTTTTTTACTATCACTATAACCTTTGTTTTCCTTTTTACCATTAACCCATATCAAGTTTCATCTCTATTATCTCTATAAAATGTATAATTTTACCTAATACCATCTGCTGTTAAGATCTTTCAGCATAAGGCATTAAATTTTAGAAGAAATTAATTAAGTAATTTTTCACAGCTTTTTATATGTGCCTATTTCTTTGGAAAGTTAGTTTTTAAACAAAGTTAGCATGATTTATTCTGGATTATCCCCCGGTCAAGTATCTTAATACTAAAATGAGCAATAGGAAGAGATGGGTAGAAATAAGTTGTCATCTAAAATCATAAACTTATAAATAATCACAAATCAATGCATTTTTAGAGATTCTGGAATAGGGATGGTAAATAAATCTCATCTTAAAGACCAACTCCAAGCAAATGATAGTAGCTGTCTAAAGTACTCTGTTAAGAAAGTTTTTAAAACTAAGTCTAGCAGACACCATTTCCCATCTATCAGAATGCTAGATGTAGCATGGAAGACTTTATTGTTACTGGTTTAGATTCTTAATTCTTGGCTAAAGGTCATTTTATCAAATTATATACAAACAATGATTTTGAACAAGTCACTTAACTCTCACGGCCTCACTTTCTTCCTCTAAAAAACAAGAATCTCAACTATATCAAAAGATTACCATATGAATAAAATGTTAAAAATAAATAACATATATAAAAATGCTATGAAAAGTTATTATTATCGGGGTTTATGCCTCTTAAATATATTTACTCAGAATTCTGATAAGTTGTTCTTACCAAGTTAGCAGCACTCACATTTGAAATATCTGAAGGGTCCATTTCATTTTCTATCCTTGTTTTCTCTGCTGGAAATTTTTCTTCATTTACTTGTAAAGGAGGTGTACTAGCTTGCTGCATAACTGAAACACACTCTGTATCAATGTGGACAGTAGATATTTCAGAAGTTCGTACACAATTGTCTTGAATACTGCCAGAATTCTTCACATCATCCAATGTACTCACTGTGAACTAACAAAACATATTTATAGAATGAATCAGAGATAATAAATAATACCAACTATTCCACTCTAGAAGAGATGATTTTGTTTAACCTATTAACTGTGAAGAGGTACTTGACTGGATGACAAAATTTACTTATCTTTTTTGTATGTTTTAAGTGTAACAAAAGGACAGGGATCATTAAGCACAAATTTTACTTGCATGCCTACTATGTACTGGGCACTGTCCAAAGTATTCTAAGAAATTAAGCAATTTATATGGTAATTTTCTTGTAGGCCAATTTGTGATTAATATTTTGCATCCCTCACGAATGAAATCTAGTCACAAGTATGAGGCATTCATTGTGTTATACAACCAAAAGTATTCACATGGTCTTTTGCAAAAACTGTCTAATACCAAATGAGGACATTCAGCACTTTTGAAAAAATCCTAAAACTAATTTTTATCCAAAATATATTTGGAGAGCATTTTACACAAAAAAGTAAAACTTGTTCTCTTCAGATAATACTAACATGATTTCAAAGTATCTTTGATAAAAATTCATATGGTACATGATACCAATTCTCAGATCTGAAGAGAAAAGTATGACCTAAGGGTGAAGACCAAAAGCATGCAGTGTCTCATTATGAGAGTTACACACTTCAGATTTAGATATCTTCCCTATTCCCCTTCAGAAATATTTAATACCAAACCAAGAGAAATGTAAATACAAAATTAAAAAATGAACACTGGCTTACGCTAAATACATATCCATTTTTAAAAAACTTTTCAATTTAGTAGAGTCAAGCCTTTATTTTTACTTTCTAACAGAGTGGAGAAAGATGGTATTGTGATTTCCAATGATACTCCAAGTTAAAGAACTAAAATCTAAAATTGTGAATTTAAAACTCACATCACTTCTTAAACAAACATTAGATAAACATTGCAGTGGCCATAAGCCACCTCCCCCCCAGTTTGATTAATTATTTATACAAATATCAAACTTGGCTAAGTCTCATAAACTACTTTAAAAATTCTACTATTAGTCAAAACTTAAAGTGTCCCAAAGTGTTGATTTTAACATAAGCATTATTTAAATTATATAACATTGTTTATATTGCTATCAACATTATTTCTATGACAGTCACTATGGTTTATAATCTTCTTGGCAATATTTATTTTAGCATTACTTATGTGTACAATACTCAATCCCACTTATTAAAAAACTCAGTATCATTTATATAACAAAATCAAGGCTAAACTATAAAGTAAAGACATTAATATGCTAATTCCACCTTTAGAATGACAGTGGAGAAAAGTATCAACTTGGCTGCCATCAGCAGTGAACTTTTATACTGAAAAATTTTAGCCAGTTTAATTGTTCAAAAGTTCTATGTACATATTATTCCTGAAATCTCAATAGCATATAGATTTATTCACTACACACAACTGTATAATGTTTATACTGTTATATTTTTAGCTGAAACACATCAAAAGTGCTAGCTGTTTGTTAAGTAATATAAAAAGTAGTTTATTCGCTAAGTATCTCTAATGTAGCTTACATACACTAAAAATTTTCTTAAAGTTACATCCAACAAATATATACCAATTACTTCCTATGCATTTAGGACTCTTCCATATTGTGGGAAATTAAAAAGCCACATAAAATACTGCCCAGAAGGAATATGCAGTCTCACACGGCATAAAACAAATACACGTTAAAGAGTTTATAGACAAGAAACAATGTTAAGAGCCATTCTCATCAGTAAAGGAAGATAAGGAATTTAAGGAGCATTTCCAGTTGAAAGAAGATCCTACAGGTAAAAAGAGAGTTTTAAAAAGCAGCTACTATTCTAGACCAAAGATATTACAACCATTTTACAACTGATATATTTAGTTCCAAAGTATGATATTAAAAAGAGTTCCTATATTTCATTAGTCATTTTACACAAAATTAGACCAACTGAATATGAACTTTTACATAAACAAATACCTAAAAGTATAAATTAGTTTATCAAATAAGTAAAATAAACATCAACTCAACTAATAGAAGAAATACTGGGAATATTAACTTTAAGGAATTATATTAAATATTGGCAAATTATACTCAATTTTCAATAAGTAGAACAAGTGCAAATTTTAATACTGCAAATGAGGCACAAAGACACCACCTTAAGTTAATAACAAACCTAGCCAAATTGATATCATATGCCTCTAGATGTGACACTAAGTACAATCACTTTATTCCTATCAAAAATGCATAAGCTAAATTGAATTCTAGACAAACAATGAACAAAGGACAATGTACAAAAAAAAACCCCTTACAATGTATTCTTCAAAACTATTAATGTCATGAAAGACAAAGAAAGACAAGCTGAGGAACTGTATCCAGTGAAAGATATTAAAGAATCATATCAAATGAATTGTGTAATTCCACATTGGATCCTGGAGGAAATTCTATTAAAAAAATTGTTGGGAAAACTAAAAAACTTTAAATATAGACTATAAATTAAATAGTACATACGTATTTCAAATTCTCTGAATTTTATAATTGTAATGTGGTTATAAAAATAAATTTCTTTGTTCTTTGGAGATCCATGCTCTAAGATTTAAAGGTGAATGCTTATGATGTTTGCACATTACTCTCAAATATTAAGCATTTATTGTATGTGTAACATGTGACAAGAGAAAAGAAAAACTGTGGCAAATGTTAACTTGTGAATGTATGTGAACAGTGTGGGAGGAGTTCATTGTTCTATTCTTGCCACTTTTCTGTAGACCTGAAATGTTTCACAATAAGTTAAAAAATGAAGCACTAGACTAAGACATTCCAGTACACACGTACACATACCCCTTTAAAAAAGACAGTAAAAGGATTTTCAGAATGTACTACCTGGGTTTTTTCGGCAAGAGGATGGTCACAAGGGTGTAATGAGTCTTTGGGATGAGATTCTATAGTATCAGAAGATCCATCTCCAACAAATTCACCTTTCCGTATGCTTTCATTAGGTAAAAGACATACGTTTTCTTTATTACTGTCATCCTTTGATCTTGCAGCTTCCGTTGCCAATGAAACTTTTGGCATCGCTGCTGTTGATCGAGAACGAATAGGCCTCCCTCTCTGAACAGTCTCCCATCCTTCAGCATCTTTCCGTTCTATGAAATTAAAGTAAAAAATTAAGATTTCTTTAGATAATAAAAATATTTGGAAACTCAAAGAATAAAAACATTTTCCAATTTAATTCCCAACAAATACAACTCACATACAAACATGGCAGTAACTACTGTACAAATTGTATATTTGTATATACATATTTAAATAAATGTATGTATAATTATTCCTACTTTACAAATGACAAAACTGAAATTCAGATTAAGGCTTATCTTAGACTATACAGTCAGTGAGTAATAATAAATATTTAAATAGTGTATACTATGTATGAGCACTGTTTTAAGTGCTTTATATAGAATATATCTTAATCTTCACAACAATCCTGTAGGATCAGTATTATCATACCCATTTAACCAATGAGGAAACTGAGACAAAGAGAAATTAAGTAATTTGTCCCAGATCACACACAGAGTAAAGGTAATGCCAAATGCCAAAATGCTAGTCTAGGTACATTGGTTCTGGTGTCCATCTTAATGGCCATATAAAAACTGCCTCTTCATCTTTCAGAATCGAAACATCTACCTCCAAAGTCCAAGTTCTTTCCTCTATCCCAGCACCAACAGCATACTTTGACTTAAATAAACTATTTTTAGGATCATAAAATTATAGGATATTAATTGGTAGCACCCCAGAGGATCTAGTCCAATATTTCACCACATGCACTGGAAACTAAGGGCCTATGTTCAAAGCCACACACCAAAATAGTCTAAAACAAATCATACCAAAATAGCCTAAAATAAATAAGGATCTTTCTCTAAAATACAACAATGTGGAGGTATTTAAATGTATAGTGGTGCTTATAGCCCCAATTTAAAACTCTCATTAGCTAATTACAGTTTTCCAAAACTAATATAAAGAATTCCAGTTCTAGCCAAAATGAAGTAATCATTCCGTCATTTTGGACCCTCCATCTCACAATTAAAAACCCTAGATAAAACACATCAAACATAGGAAGACTCTGAGAGACAGACAACAGTAGACTGCCTTGGGATTTGGGGGACTTGAAAAGCAGCATGGGGTGAGTTCACTGGGTTTCCTTACTGCCTCTTATGTATTCCAGACAGGATGCTGCAGAAGTCTCCAAAACATCAATAGGCATAGACAGATATAACAGGCATCAAGAAATGCCTGTTCTGCCAAGACAAAGCACAGAAAAAAAGGGTAGTCTAGAAAAACAGAAACTCTCTTTAGCAATATCCACTCTACTGCAGCCAAACACCAGTGTACCCGGTGTTCTCCACGGTTTAAGTAGGGGTAAACTGGAAGCTTAACTTCCATCTCCCACTTAACAGAAATTGATGGTACTCCGATTCCCCTATCCAAGTAGCATCAGCAGGGCCCAATGGTGAGCAGAGCCTCCTCTCACATTTGGTATCAATAACAGTGTGAAACAGAACTAGCTCCTACCCTCACCCATTATCAGCAGGGCCCTATAGAAAACTGAGCTTCTGCTACAACCAGCATCAACAAGGCAGAAAAAGTAGTGGGAGGTAGATTTTTTTGGCACTTGGATTCCCCCTTTCCTTATATCAGCAGAGCCCAGCAGGGAGCTAGGATTCCACCCCAACCTACAGCAACAAGGTGATATGAGTCAGTCCTGCTTCCACCTCTCCCCTCCTTAGTGTCAATGTGGCCAAGAAGGGGGATGAGCTTATAAAACCAGAAGGAGGAAAGGAAGAGATGCAAGTTGGTTTGCTACTTTTGCTGCAATGTTGTCACAAGACCAAAAACAATCTCAGGACCTATGAGACAATAATTGTGTCACCAGAGTCCAAGAAAAAGAGTATAGGAAAAGGAAATACTTTTCAATACCAAAAAAGTATTGAAAAAACAATGGCTGAAAAATTCCTAAGTTTAGTGAAACAGAGAAAA
>PVKP010036428.1:0-22475 GCA_004027715.1 Plecturocebus donacophilus | reverse complement strand
TTTTTTTTTTTTGAGACAGTCTCACTCCTTCACCAGGCGCCAGGCTGGAGTGCAGTGGTGCGACCTCGGCTCACTGCAACCTCTGCCTCCCAGGTTCAAGCAATTCTCCTGCCTCAGCCTCCCAAGTAGCTGGGACTACAGGTGCGTGCCACCACGCCCAGCTAATTTTTTTGTATTTTTAGTAGAGACGGGGTTTCACCTTATTGGCCAGGATGGTCTTGATCTCTTGGCCTCATGATCCGCCTGCCTCAGCCTCCCAAAGTGCTGGGATTACAGGCATGAGCCACCGCGTCCGGCCTCTTTTTTTTTTTTTTTAAGTTATTCTAGTGAGTGTGAGGTAGGATCTAGTGGGTGTTGATTTGCATTTCTCTCTTCATAGTGTTTTGATAGCCTTAATTTGACCCAAGTCTTCCCTCTTTATTCTATCTTTTTATAGCCATTGCTATTCTGCTCACCTTTTTGTTTGTGTGCTCTCACTCTTACTTGACCAATAAAAAGTTACGTAAGAGAAATTCAAGTTTTTTCAGTCTCACATTGCTCTTCCCTTTTCCCTCATCTGATTGCTTTGAGTGATTTAACACTGACATTGTGGATATACATTAATTGACAGTTTTTATTGTATCAACCAGCCAGGTACCCTGGACTCTGGGAGATAAAGATGGATAAGATTTGGTCCCAGCTCCGCTTGCCTACAATCTAGTGCACATAATCATCATTTAAAAAGTGAAAGGAAATTTTGTGTATTGTCTATTAAATTTTCTCTATATTCCTGTAATTCAGCCTATGTGTACCTTCTTCCTGAACACTCAGAGGGAAAACAGTTGAAAGGAATTAAAAGCAGGATATTGGCAAAGTGTGTATTAATTTTTTTCTTTTTCTCAAATGTGATATATTTTATGAGGCATTGGTGTCAATCACATATGCAGTGTATATATCCATCAGCTTATTCAAAATGATTTGACATGTAAAGTCTTTTCCTTTTAGCTAGTTATATATGTGAATAATTAAATTTATTTTTGTTCTTCGTTCTTTAAAAAAATGGTTGGAGCAGACCTCACAAGCACTGCTTCCAGAAGGTGATAAAGGGAAATGTCAAGGGCTCTAAGTCCTGCTGATACACCCTTCATGTGAGATGACAATGGCATTTTGTGTTTGTGGTGTTTCTCCTCCAAAACCATAGTAACTCCAGTCTAATCTTGAGAAAACACCCACTAGATCCCAGTAGATGGGCATCCTATAAAATACCTGACCAGTACTCCTCAAAACTGTCAAGGTCCTCAAAAACATGGGAAGTCTGAGAAGCTGTCACAGCCAAGAGGAACATAAGGAGACACCAAGACTAAATGTCATGTGCCCCGTGGGTAGGAGGGAGCCGTGGACTAGAAAAAGGACATTAGGTGTAAACTAAGGAAATCTGAATAAAGTATGGATTGTAGTTAATTCTATTAATTTTAATAGATGTACCTTACTAACAGAAACATAAGTGTGGATTATATATGGCAACTCTCTACACTAATTTTGTCTTTTTCCTATAAATCTAAAACTTCATCTTTTTTTTTTGAACAAAGGCATGTGTGGATAAAACTGTTCTCTAAAAAAAGTGTATTTTAAAAAACTTCATAAAAATCACACAAAACGAAGTAGTTTTCTTTAGTGCAAGTGTAACCATGTTTGTTTGTTTATATGAAAATTCTGCTCTGTAGGCCTCATTTTAGCCCTCCAGCTAAGAATGGATTTTAGATCATGAAAGGTTGTAAACAAACAAAAATGAAGAAGAATATGTGACAGAGACTGCATGTGACTCACAAAGCCTGGAATGTTTATTTTGACCCTTTATAGAAAAAGTTTGCCATTGTCTTAAAAAATTTTATAGAAATATTTTTTAAACTTTTCTATAAATATTAACCTTTTATGATTAAATGCCACATTTATCAGTGATCATTGCATGTTATTTTATGCCAGCAGTTCCCAACCTTTTTGGCACCAGGGACTGGTTTCATGGAAGACAGTTTTTCCACAGAATGGGATGAGGGAGTTGCAGGGAGTGGTTTCAGGATGAAACTTCCGTCTCAGATCATCAGGCATTAGTTAGATTCTCGTAGGTGTGCACAGCCTAGATCCCTCACATGTGTGGTTCATCATAGGGTTCGCTCTCCTATGAGAATGTAATGCCAATACTGGTCTGACAGAAGGCAGAACTCAGGCGGTAATGCTTGCTTGCACCACACACCTCCTGCTGTGCAGCCCAGTTCCTAACAGGTCACTGACTGGTTCCAGTCTGTGGCCTGGGGGTTGGGAACCCCTGATGTATGCACAAGGAATTTGGACTCTAGGTACTGTGTAGGACAAAGGTGAGTCAGACATGGGTGCTGAGTTTGAGGAGTCATCTTGTATCTCATGTTACTTTTTTTTTTTTTTTTTAAACAAGGGAATGCAGCATTTACTTAGTTTTCCAAACTGGTTCTTTGAAGTGACTGGAACTGATGGTAGTGGAAATAGGTCTGTTACTCCTAAGGTAGAGTGAGTTCATGGGTCCCTGGTCAAATGTAGCAGCCTGTGGATTCTATATACCTCATGATTATTTTGATGGAAAATCAAGAGACATCTTTGAGAACCTGGCTTTGCCATGGCAGGGCATAAAGTAGAGATAGTTTTTGTGGTATATAGACAGCTCAACCGTGGTCACTCAGTAAAGTTACCAGATACCAGGCGCTGCTATGTAATTCTTGAGAATTGTGCATAAAGACATGAGAAAAACAGGCAAAATGAATTTTTGGAAGTACCATAGTTGTTTGTTTATACTTTATTGTTGGAAGTATAAATATTATAGTATTATGCTTTGGTACTTAGAAATAGTGACTTTCTTGTGGCATATTGATAATATTTATAAAATTACAAAGTTGGTGATGATCAAGCAAAAAATTATTCCATGTACTATCCTTACTGTACAGAGCTGATACCTGTCACTTTCAAGCATGTCTCAGAGGCTGCTCTGTAGAGCTAAATTTTTTTCTTTGTCAGTGATTTTTCCTATACTATTTGCCCTAATGTCAGTAAAGAAATCATGGTTCCAAAATGGAGCCAGATTAGAAGTAGGGTAGTCATGCACTAGCAGAGTTATGTATTGGGAGCTGTTTTTTCACTCCTGTAGCTCATGAGGAATTACAATGGTTCCAACACAGCATTTGAATTAAGGAGTATATTTGTACTTTGGTTTCACTAGGAATGGAGGTAGCAATTTTAATTTTAAAGAAGCATAGACATTATATTATGAAAATAGAAAATAGTCATCACTTTAAGTGTCCCTGGTATTTTTGTGAAAATGAGTATGTCAAGATTTGGAAGGCAAAGAGGCTTTCTTTTGGTGTGAACTTTGCTCCTTCTGCATGTGAAGTGTATTTTTCAGTATGGCCTGGGTTGTATTGGTCACCAGTTCTGAATGTGAACAGCAGAGGTAAATGTCGAGTTATAGAGATTGGTACTACAAACCCCTGATTAAAATTCTGACTTACTAATGGACTGTAGAGTATGTTATTCACTTTACTGATGATTACGCATTTTATAAGAAGGTAATTTTATGAAGTGGCAATGATACTCAATGAAGTTTAAAATGTGGTAGACAACTTTGCAAAAGATTTGAAGAACATGCAGTTTCATTTAGTGTGAAACTTGAATCTACTCTGCAGTTTTCCTTAGCATTTTGGTTTTTAATAGAGATACATTAGAATTCCAGTCTTTTTTTTTTCTTTGAAACTGTGACAGTAAATGAATGTGTGGAATCTACTTTGTACATAATATCACTGGATTATCAGTTTTGTTGACTTACTGGTCTAGGTGTAATTTTGAGCTGGTCAGTAATTCTGTCCACACTATATGTTCTTTTCTTACCTGCTGGTTCTCAGTGTTTAAATTTGATGGAAACAGATCATTTACTTTCTGTTTTTTTGAGACTGGGTCTCACTCTGTTGCCTAGGCTGGAGTGTAGTAGCGCGATCACGGCTCATTGCAGCCTGAATCTTCCTGGGCTCAGGTGATTCACCTGCCTCAGCCTCCCGAGTAGCTGGGACTACAGGTGTGCAGCACCAAACCTGGCTAAGTTTTTTTGTACTTTTTGTAGAGTCAGGATTTCGCCATGTTGCCCAGGCTGGTCTCCAAGTCCTGGCCTCAAGCAGTTCTCCCACCCTGGCCTCCCAAAGTGCCGGGATTACAGGCGTGAGCCACCATGCCTGGCCAGATCATTTACTTTCTTTTCTCTTTGCCTCTCTGCTGAATGACATAGCTAATGATATTTCTCATAAGACAGTATCACTATAAACCAGTATGTAACTTAGCAGAATGTTTAACGTAACATCAGTGCCCTGGTTTGCTATTGTAGATCAAAAGACTACAAAACCAACTTGATTGTCTGACTCCACTTTCAATCCTTTATTTACTCATAAAGGTATGCCTGTAGAATGTATGTAGATGAATTCTTAAGAGATTTCCTAATGTCTCATGTAAGGAGCTTGTGTGCGTCTGCATCAATAATGTTTTCATAAAATTGATTCTGAGTTATTTGAGGATAGAGACCTGCTTTGTGTGTGCTCCTTTGTGCTCTCTGCTTAGATTGCCTGTCCCCATGGGGACACTCAAGAACACGGCGGAGCCCTGTACACCCATAGAAATGAAATGTATACATTTGAAGTACTTTTTTCTTCTTCTGGTAACCTCCATAATTTGCCCCCAGCCTACTTTACTGATTTGACTGCTTAGTCATTCACTCACTCACTCAGTCAACTGTTCATCACACATTTATTGAAATACTATATGCCTAACACGTATATTTCAGGGACACAGTGTTGAATGAAATAGGTAAGATCTCTATTATCATGGATTTCTTTTTTTTTTGAAATGGAGTCTTGCTCTGTTGCCCAGGCTGGAGTACACTGGCATGATCTCAGCTCACCACAACCTCCGCCTCCCTGGTTCAAGTGATTCTCCTGCCTCAGCCTCTTGAGTAGCTGGGACTACAGGCACGTGGCACCATGCCCGGCTGATTTTTGTACTTTTGGGAGAGACAGAGTTTCACTATTTTGGCCAGGCTGGTCTCGAACTCCTGACCTCATGATCCACCCGCCTTGACTTCTTGCTGGGTTTACAGGCAAGAGCCATCGCACTCAGCCTATTTTCGTGGATTTTATATTCTACTTTGGGGAAGGCAAATACATTGTAAAGATAGTAGTGAATGTGCTTTGATTAAAATAACCAAGGTGAAGTAGTGTCAGTGGGAGCTACTTTGGGTTAGGTGGTCAGGAAAGACCTTTCTGAGGAGCTGGCAACTGAGCTATGAGGATAAGAAGGAGCCATTCATGTGAGGATCTGGGGGGGAGAGTAGTCTAGGCAGAAGAAAAGGCTAAGTAGAAGTACTAGCCCTGCAATTTCAACTATGTACCTTCTAGGAGTATGTGGCTATTTAAATTTAAACTAATTAAAATTAAGTTAAAAATTTAGTTACACTGGGCACCGTTGCTCACATGTGTAATCCCAGCACTTTGGGAGGCTGAGATGGGTGGATCACCTGAGGTCAGGGGTTCGAGACTAGCCTGGCCAACATGGCAAAATGCCGTCTCTACTAAAAATACAAAAATTAATATCCAGAATCAACAAATAACTAAAACAAATTTACAGGAAAAAACAATCCCATCAAAAAGTGGGTGAACTATAGGAACAGATACTTTTCAAAATAAGACATTTATGCAGCCGGCAAACATGAAAAAATGCTCATCATCACTGGTCATTAGAGAAATGCAAATCAAAACCGCATTGAGATACCGTCTCACGCCATTAGAATGGTGATCATTAAAAAATGTGGAGATAACAGATGCTGGAGAGGATGTGGAGAAATAGGAACACTTTTACACTGCTGGTGAGAGTGTAAATTAGTTCAACCATTGTGGAAGACAGTGTGGCAATTCCTCAAGGATCTAGAAATAGAAATACCATTTGATTCAGCAATCCCATTACTGGGTATACACCCAAAGTATAAATTGTTCTATTATAAAGACACATGCACACGTATGTTTACTGCGGTACTGTTTACAATAGCAAAGACTTGGAACCAATTCAAATGCCCATCAGTGATAGACTGGACAGGGAAAATGTGGCACATATACACCATGAATACTCTGCAGCCATAAAAAGGGTAAGTTCTTGACCTTTGCAGGGACATGGATGAAGCTGGAAACCATCATTCTCAATAAACTGACACAAGAACAGAAAATCAAACACCGCATGTTCTCACTCACAAGTGGGTGTTGAACAATGAGAACACATGGACACAGGGAGGGGAATATCACACACTGGCTATTGGGGATGGGGGACTAGGGGAGGGATAGCAAGGGGTTGGGGGAATGGGGAGGGATAACATTAGGAGAAATACCTAATGTAGGTAATGGGGGGAAGGGTGCAGCAAACCACCATGGCAGGTGTAGACCTGTGTAACAGTCCTGCACAATCTGCACATGTACCCCAGAACTTAAAGTATAATTTAAAAAAATACAAAAATTAGCGGGGCAAATTGAAAGTAATTACTTTCAATGGCAGAACCTGCAATTACTTTTGCGCCAACCTGTAGAAAGTGGTCCTATCATGTATACCTTGTAGACCATCAAGATTTTAAGGTTATTTGGGAGCTATTGGAGAGTTTTAAGTTGAATCAAGGTATGGTGGACCCCTATGTGTGAGTGTGCATTGCAATATGATCTACTCATTTTTGTTTGTCTGTAGAGACGGAGTCTCAGTATGTTGCCAGGCTGGTCTCAAACTCCTGACTTGAAGCAGTCCTCCCTCCGCAACCTCCCAAATTGCTGGAATTTTACAGGTGTGAGCCACTGTGCCTGGCCTTTCTTTTTTTTTTTTTTTTTAAGATCTTATTTTTAAAAAGCGATCACTGCTCTTTGGAGAAGGAATTATATATTGTTTTTCGTGAGATAATCTGGGTGAGAAACAGTCGGAGCTTGCACCAGAATGATTGCTTTGGCAGTGGGGAGCAATGAATGGATTTGGCCTGTGTTTTTTAGGTAAAAATAAAGGAACTTGCTCATAATGTGGGTACATGAGGCCTGAGGAAAAGAGAGAATAAAAGATTTACTGTTAGGGAAAGACAAAGGGAGAATGTGGTTGATAGGTATTCATTTGGATTGCTAATCCAGAGTTCTGTTTCTGATGTATAGGTGTGATAGAGTTTGAATATGTGTCCCCGCTATTGTAATTTGTAATTCCTAATTGTTGGAGGTAGGGCCTGGTAGGAGGTGTTCGGGTTATGGGAGCGAATCCTTCATGGCTTGGTGCTGTCCTCAAGTAGTGAGCGAGTTCTTGCAGTATCTGGTTGTTCAAGTGTATGGCACCACCTCCCCACCATCACCCTTTATTTTTCCTGCTTTGGCCATGTGACTTGCCTGCTCCTCTTGCCTTCCACCATGATTGTAAGCTTCCTGACGCTCTCCCCAGAAGCTGAGCAGGTGCTGGGGCCATGCTTTCTGTATAGCCTGCAGAAGTCATAACTCCAATTAAACCTCTTTTCCTTATAATTACTACATTTCAAGTGTTTCTTTAGCAATGTAAGAAGGGGTTAATACAAGGTGTGAGACCCCTATGAAGACATACAAATAGATAAATCTAGTAGACACCTGGGTATAGAATCTGGAGTTCAGAAGACAGCTCAGAGCTAGAGATACTAAATTGGGTTATAAATAGGTAGTATGTGAAGTTGTGGGATAGGATGAGATTACTGGAAGAGAGGAAAAGGAGAGGTTCCAGGATTGAGCCTTGAAACATGGCAATATTTTTTGTGAAATCTTGTTTCAGCTAAAATGGTTTATTGGTTTTCACTCATACCTTTTTTTTTCTTCCAACATTTATTTTAGGTTCACAGAGTACACATGTGGATTTGTTATGAGGGTAAACAGCACGTTGTGGGGGTTTGGTGTATATATTATTTCATCACCCAGATAATAAACATAGTACCCCATAGGTTGTTTGTTTATTTATTTGTTTATTTTTGAGACAGAGTCTAACTCTGTTGCCTAGGCTGGAGTGCAGGGTGAGATCTCTGCTCACTGCAACCTCTGCCTCCCAGGTTCAAGTGATTCTCATGTCAGCCTCCTAAATAGCTGGGAATACAGGCGTGGACCACCATACCCAACTAATCCTCGTAGGTAGTTTTTTGATTCTCACCCTCCTCCCACCTTCCACTCTCAAATAGGCTGTGATGTCTGTTGTTCCCTTTTAGTTTTCATGTGTACTCAATGTTCAGTTCCCACTTATAAGTAAGAACACGCAGTATTTAATTTTTTGTTCCTGTGTTAATTTGCTTAGGATAATGGCCTCCAGCTCCATCTATGTTGTTCCAAAGATCGTGATTTCATTATTTTGTATGGCAGCATAGTATTCCATGGTGTATATGTACCACCTTTTCTTTATGAAGTCTACTCTTGATGGGCATTTAGGTTGATTCTGTTTTTGCTATTGTGAATAGTGCTGTAGTGAACATAAATGTGCATGTGTCTTTATGGTAGAATGACTTGTATTCCTTTGGGTATATATACCCAGTAAAGGGTTGCTGGGTTGGATGGCAGTTCTGTTTTAAGTTCTTTGAGAAATCTCCAAACTGCTTCCCACAGTGGCTGAATAGTTTACATTTCTAGCAGTGGTGTTTTAGCATTCCCTTTTCTCTGTAACCTGGCCAGCATCTTTTGACTTTTTTATAGTAGCCATTTTGACTTGTGTAAGATGGTATCTCATTGTGGTTTTAATTTGCATTTCTCTAATCACTGATGTTGAGAATTTTTTCATATGCTTATTGGTAGCATGTATGGCCTTTTGAGAAGTGTCTGTTCATGTCCATTGCCCATTTTTTTATGAGGTTGGTTGTTTTTTGCTTGTTGATTTATGTTGTGGATATCAGACCTTTGTCAGATGCATACTTGGCACATATTTTCTCCAGTTCTGTAGGTTGTTTGCTCTGTTGATAGTTTCTTTAGCTGTGCAGAAGCTCTTTAATTAGGCTCCATTTGTTGGTTTTCATTTTTGTTGCAGCTGCTTTTGGCACGTTTGTCATGAAATCTTTGCCAGGGCCTGTGTCTACAATGGTATTTCTTAGGTTTTCTTGTAGGGTTTTATAGTTTTTTTTGGTTTTACATTTAAGTGTTTAATCCAGCTCTGGTTGATTTTTGTATATGGTTATAGGAAGGGGTCCAGTTTCAGACTTCTGCATACGGCTAGCCAGTTATACCAGCACCTTTTATTGACTAGCGAGGCCTCTTCCCATTGCTCATTTTTGTCAGCTTTGTCAAAGGCTGGGTGGCTGTAGGTGTTTTCTGGTTTCTTTAACCTGTTCCATTGGTGTATGTGTCTATTTTTGCAGCATCATTGGAACGTATCTTAGACTTTTCACCACTGTGCTGAAGATGATGATGATAAGTACCATAACATATGTTATGTGAAGAGCACTTCACATATTTCTCTCAAGCTTCATGAGGGCGGGTACTGTGTCTGTCCTATTCGCTGTCGTTTCCCAATGCTCAGCACTGTGCAAGTTCTTAGTAACTATTGAATAAAAGAAAGTTTGATAGTACCATTACTACTCCCATTTTAGGAAACTGAGACGTAAGAGGGTTAAGTGACTTGTCTAAGGTCACAAAGCTGTTAAGTGATGGCAGAACTCAAGCGTGTCTGTCTGACTTCCAAGCTGTGCGTCTAACAATATACTGCCTTTGATTACTGCTAGGAAGGGCCTTTGGTCTCCTGTCTGGGTTTGGAAGATACTGCTTCCTTCAGGATTTAGCTGAAGTTTCATCACTTAAAGTTTGCCTTAACAACTTAACTACACATAGTCTTCCAGTACTTAATTCTTATGCTACTTGTTTTTAGCATCTGTATTAAAACTGCATGTGTATTCTATTTTGACTCCTTGAATTGAACTATTACTTTTTCAGAATTTACTTTGTATTTTCCCAAACTAGGTCATAGGCTCTGTTTAGTTAAATGATGCACAGTATTATTTATCCTCCCTTGCAGAATACCCAGCAATATTGTGAATATTAGTTGCTCAAATAAATTCTAATTTGATTCTGTCATTTCTGCCTTGTTCCAGTGTTTTCAGTTCTTTTAGAAGCTGAGATCTGTATGCTGTAAATCCTCTTCATTCCTGTCCTGTGTCTGGTTCCTAAAAATGGTTTGATGTTGTACCACAGCTTCCTCCCTATCCAGGCTTCTGTGGAACCATTTCCTTTTCAAATGTGCCACTTACACCACCTGCACTTCTGCATATCGCCTCCCTTTTCGAAACAAGTTGAACTGATCATGAAGGACAAAGAATTTTCAAAGTGATAACGCAGAGTTCTAGCTCTTCCACATTATTTTCTGTAGTGCTTTATAATTTAAACCCTGATGGGTGTCTACTATAGTCCGAGAAAGCCTTGATTTTACCACAAACATGTAAATTACAAAGCTTTGTCTTTTTGTTTTTTTGTTTTTTAAAAAAAGAGACAGGGTCTCCCTGTGTTGCCCAGGCCGGTCTTGAACTCTTGGACTTAAGGGATCCTCCTGCATCAGCCTTCCAAAGTGCTGGGATTACAGGCGTTGGCCACCAAACTGCAGACCTTGCTTAGGGATTTTTTTTTTTTTTGAGACGAATTCTTGCTCCGTCGCCCAGGCTGGAGTGCAATGGCATGATCTTGTCTCACTGCAACTGCCGCTTTCCCAGTTCAAGCGATTCTCCTTCCGCAGCCTCCTGAGTAGCTGGGACTATAAGCTCGTGCCACCATGCTTGGCTCATTTTTGTATTTTTTAGTAGAGACAGGGTTTCACCACTTTGGCCAGGCTGGTCTTGAATTCCTGACCTCATGATCCGCTTGTCTGGGCCTCCCAAAGTGCTGGGATTACAGGCATGAACCACCACGCCCAGCTGTTTATGGATCTTTTTTACCTCTACTCTTATAGTCAAGCCTCAGCCTTGGAGGAAAAATAATTTCTTTCAGTAAATTGGCACATTATAGTTTGCTTTAAACAGCTTAGATTCGGATTCAGTGTAAAGAGCCTTCATAAATAGGAAGTGATGAAAACTCAGAGAGAATGTGGCATGTTTTTGTTTGATTACTTATGCCATGAAACTTACCTGGAAGTGTACAAGCAGTCACTAAACGATGGTTACAGAGGAATCTTTTCATTTGTACATTCCTTATCCCTGTCACAGGTTGTTGCACTTTTTTTTTTCCTGTCTTTATGGCAGCTGAACATATATTGTGTATCTGATTGTTTTCCTACATTTCTACATTTGTCTTGGTTTGAGATCCAAGTTTGTGAATTTTGATTAAATGCCTAGATTATGCATGTGAAAAATCTTTTGTCCTGTGTTGCTATGAGCAACAATTGGTAAAATTAACTTTTTTTGTTTGTTTGTTTTTCTTTTTTAGGAAATGTGGACAAATATATGAATCCTAACAGATTTTTTAAAAGTCATCATTTAGTATTGTGACTGTTCTGGCTATAAAATAAATAGTTACTGTGACCATAATTATCCTGGCGAAGGGAAGAATGCAGTAGAAGTGAATAATCATCAGACACATTGACAAAACATTCCTAAAATACTATTCAAATTAGGAAAGACATTATGGGGCTGTAGCCGAGTAGCCAAGCGTTGAATCTTTTTAGCCAATTGTCTGTCCGTGTTTACTATTGTGACCAAAAAGAAGCTGTGTGTAGTACTTTGCATAGAAAGGCCATGATTTATCTGAAATATCTCAACTTTTTTTTTTAATCCTGTCTCTCATCCTCCCTTGACAACACTTTACTTCATTCTTAAAGACTCCTTTTGTCCTGATGGTGTTTGCTTCATTGCTTTCCACCATTCTTCAGTCTAAATTTTACTGACTCCTAGTGATTGCTTAGACTTGCTATTTGATTCTATTGTGTGATTTTTGATTGTACTCCTTTGTGCTATTTAAACTAGCAGTGTTTACCTAAATTAGTGGTGGTAGTGAAGGACACAGGTTGGCCCATTTGAATGAAAATCAAGAGCATTGCCCTGGCCCTGCCGTTGAGACAAATTTTTGTGAATTCCTTTTCCAGAAGGGCTTTAGGAATTTGGCTGGACTACAGAAGCCAGTTGCCCTAGTTAAAGGTGTGGAGTCTGTGACTGGCTTAGTTTAAGGATTTATAGTGATAATGTAATTAATTCTCCCACTGAGAATATAGGATGCAGTGAAGAGATGCCCTTTGTTCTCTTCCTGCATTCTCTTCTTCAGCTCATTGAGAATGAACCCTGAAGCACTTGTCTTGTACACAGTTAGCAAGAAGAAAACATGACTTGCTTCTTTAAGATTTTGGAAGAACCTGCTGGGCGCCTCACCTTCAAGGGGGGGCGGTAAAAGCTCCTCCTTACATTTGCTTCTCTGTGTAACCATGCACTTTGCCTGTGTATGTTGGAAAACAGTGACTTTTTAAAAAAAACAACAGTTTTAATTTTGAAAACTTAAATTGGACTTTTTTTTTTTGTTTGTTAGTTTCTAAAACACAGATATAACTTAGGATATTAATTCCAAAAGATATTTTGAGTTATGGATGGGAACTTAAAATGAGCATGTAGTGTATTTGAGATGGATGTTTATTTAACCCATTGAGGAAAGTTTTTTTTATGTGTAAACCATGGAAGACCATGTCACCTATGTACTAAGTTCATTTTCTTTTCACAATTTTTAGTTCTTTTAAGGTCAGCCTTTAACCTCTGAGTTATTTAGTCTGATATACATCCATAGTGATAATTATATGATTCTTAAACAGTTCATTCACAGAACTTAAATTTGTTTGTTGTTGGGTTTTTTTAAAAAGCCACAGTGTAAATGGAAATCATTTAAACAGCTGGTTTTATCAAGATATCAGAAGGAGAGAGATGACAAGTTTCCTTTACAGATATAGAAAGGATGCTTTGCTATTTTATGATTCTAATTTAGGGACTGAAAGACCAGGAAAGCTGGTATCCTTTTTGGCCTTGTAGAGGAAAATGAGGAATCAGTTAGTTGGAAAATCAGTTGTATAAAAATTTTCAATGTCAGCTACCTGAAAGGGAATATATAAAAATTTTATTGAAAAACACCTTTATTCATGTTAATTAAATCATGGCATATAGAATGAAATACTGTGAATTGATAACAAAAAAAATGTATTAATGCTCAGATACCAAGATCTCCTCTATGATTATGCTTGGATTCATGCATGTACACAGATTGATGCTGATATTTATGAACCGCAGCCATTTTGAATAAAACATCTTTATTAGTGGCTGCTTCTGGTGACTATAACTGTAGACTAAGGGATCAACGTGGAGTTTATGGAATTACTTTTTGGGTCAGTTGAAATGATTATGTGTATACTGTACTGTTTTGAAATTTTAATTTAAATGAAAATTTCCTTTATAGAGAAATGTTCAAATATTCAAATTTGTAATTATAAAGAACATATAAGCATTTGTTAAAATCATGATGTTCCTTAAATTTCTGTTAATATTTAATATTATTTAATTTTGCCTTATCTTTAGTTTTGGGGAAATTCTCTTAAATGACTTTGGTATAAGTTGGATATGAACAAATGAAATGCATTTATTTAATTAATGACAGGTCTTGCTTTGTGGCCCAGGCTGGAGTGCAGTAGTGTGATCATGGTTGACTGCAGCCTTGACTCCTGGCCTCAGTCAGTTCTACTGCTTTGGCCTCCCAAAGTTCTAGGCTCATGTAGTATGACCACATGTCCAGCCAGAACACATTTTAAAAAGTAACACTGTGGCCAGAAGGGGTGGCTCACGCCTGTGATCCCAGCACTTTGGTAGGCCAGCAGATCACTTGAGCCCAGAAGTTTAAGACCAGCCTGGGCAACATGGCAAGAACTTGTCTCTACGAAAAAAATATCAAAATTAGCCAGACATGGTGGTGTGCACCTGTAGTCCCAGCTACTTGGGAGGTTGAGGTGAGAGAGTCACTTGCCTGTGGGAAGTCAAGGCTGCAGTGAGCTGTGATGGTGATCCTACCACTGTACTTCATCCTGGGCAACAGATAGACACTATCTGAAAAAAAAAGTAACATTGTGGAGGAAAATAATTAAATTGTTGATGTGTAATTTTCTGTGATGATTGTTGTGCTAATAGAGTTTGGATATTCCTTATCTGAAATGCTTGGGACCAGAAGTGTTTCAGATATTGGATTTTTTTGAATTTGGGAATATTTGCATTATATACTTCTTAGTTGAGCATGCCTAATCCAAAAATCCAAAATTCATAATACTCCAATGAGTATTTCCTTTGAGTATTATGTCGTTGTTCAGAAGTTTCAGAGTTTGAAGTACTTTGGATTTTGGATTTTCAAATTAGAAAATCCACCTAATAGAGGTGGATCAGAGGTATATACATTTGTAATTTTGATACATTATTTCAAATTGCTCTTCATGGAGGTTGTACCAATATATATTCCCAGTAGCCCATGAATTTGTGCCTATTTCCCACACCTTTGTCAATCATTATGTTTCAAAAACTGATGAGAGAAATGCAAATTATAACTATAATGAAATAGCATTTTCACCTATTATGAGTGAAATTGATCATTTTTTCACTTGTTAAGCAGCATGTTTTTTCTGTGAACTAGATTTCATATTCTTTACTCTTCATTTTTATTGGATAGTTGCTATTTTCTTACTGATTTGTAAATATTATTTATGTATTAGGAAAATTATAAAATCAGTGGGACAAGAATGGATTGTTTAATAAACGGTGCTGGTACAATAGGCCATCTATTAATATATAAAAAATAAAAATCAGATCCCTGTGTCTTCCCACACACAAAAAATTGTACATCGATTTATGCCTAAAATCAACAAGGAGAAACAGATTTTAAGCTGTTAGAAAATTATAGGTAGATGGATATCTGTATTTCATAGTAGTATACAATACTACAATAAAATTAAAACTCTGACATGACAAAAGGCAGAAATCAAAGACAAAAAGGGGAGGTGTTTGCATATAATCAATAAAAAAATTAGTATCCTGAATGAATAAGGATTTGTGTTTTATTTTTATTTTTTGTGACAGAGTTTCACTCTGTTGCCCAGGCTGGAGTGCAGGTGCGATCTCGGCTCACTGTACCCTCTGCCTCCCAGGGTCAAGCACTTCTTACACTTCAGCCTCCTGAGTAGGTGGGATTACAGGCATGCACCACCACCCCTGGCTAAATTTGTATTTTTAGTAGAGATGAGGTTTCACCATGTTGGCCAGGCTGGTCTTGAACTCTGGCTTCAAGTGATCCACCTAAGTTGGCCCCTCACAGGGCTGGGATTGCAGGCATGAGCCACCACGCCTGGCCAATATCTGTATTTTAATAAGTAAATGAGAAAGAAAAAAATGGAGGTAAAAGTAACAGCCAGTTCTCAGAAGAGAACAGAATGATCAATGAATATATGAAAAGATCTCAATTTCATTAGTAGTAAGATACATACAGAGTAAAACTCCAGTGGAATACCATTTCATTTCCATGAAATTTACCAAAATTAGTAGGGCTAATAATATCAGTTGTGGAGAGGAGGTAGAGAAGTAGGAGCTTTCATCATTATAGAAGTGTGAGTTGATATTACCACTAAGGAAAGCCGTTGTTGGCATCATGTATGTCAGGTTAAACATTTGCATCCTGTTCAGCTCAGGATTCTACTTGTATATACTAGAGAACCTTTTGCATCTGTGTTCAAGTAAATTCATTGTAGCTTAATTTGTAAAAGCAAAAAATTTTGAACAATACAAATGTCTGTCAATGGGAGATTGTATTAAACAATTTTTATGGTTTAGTTGTAGAGTGCTATACAGCAGTTAAAATAAATGAACTAGAGTCTTCCTACAAATACCAACATAGACAAATCTCAGTGACAGTGTTTAGAGAAACACAGCAAGTTTCAGATGTGTATGTGCATGTGTGTGTATATATATTCATGTAAATTTTAAAACCCTAGAAAACAGATATATAGCATTTATGTATACATATATAGGTGGTCAAGATTTAAAAACAGGAATACTCTATCCCAACATCAGGATAGTAATTGTCTCTGGGGAGGGAAGAGTATAGGGGGTGGTCTGTCATGAAAGATATCTACAGTCTTTATTTTTTAAATCTGAGCAAATATAGCATAATATCATTTCTTAAATCTTGGTATTACAGATATACATGTTTATTTGCCTCTGTATTTTTGGACATAAATAAGCATTTTGAATTTTCCACATGCCTTTTCACTATATAGAGATAGTTTGTGCTTTACACTATTAATGTGATGAACATTATTAGTAAATTTAATAGATTTTCTAATTTTGACTTTTGATATGAAGCTGGATTCCATTTGTTAATTTTTTAAAGGATTTTTACATTAATATTTGTGAAAGTTGTCTTGTTTTCCTCCTCTGTTGATGCCTTGTTTACAAGATTTTGGTTGTAATGTTATACTGACTTCCTAGAAAATTTGAAACTTTCATTCTTCTCTATGTTCTGGAACCGTTTAAGTATCATTGGAATTAAATACGTTCTTTGCACTTTGGTAGAAATCACATACATAGAGTTTGAGATCTTGTACTTATTCTGGGAAGGAGTGGTTCTCGTAGATAGCCATATAGATACCCAAACGGTTACCTGTTAGTTATCTGTTTGGTAGCAGGTAACTGTTTTGGTATCTATATGGCTGATTTTCCTGTCTTCAGGGGTCAGTTTGGTATTTACGTTTTCCTGAAAAAGAGTCTTCAGTGTTTTCAAATTTATTGGACAAGATAATCCTTTAATGTTCTTTTCTACTATAACTGTAATTGTTTTCCTTTTCTCATTTATAACTTTGTGTGTTTGTGCTTTTTTCTTTTTTTCCTTTCCCTAGTTTAGGTTACCTAACTTCTGAGTTATTTGGGTATTTTTTTCTTAAAGTAACCAGCTCTTGGATTTACTGATATAAATGACTCTTTCTAATTCAGTACTTTTTGCTTTTGTCTTTATTTTTTTCTTCTGCTTTGTTTTTCTTTCTTTTTTTTTCAAGATGGAGTCTTGCTTTGTCACCCATATAAGTGCAATGATGTGGTCTCGGCTCACTGCAACCTCCACCTCCAGGTTCAAGCACTTCTCCTGTCTCAGCCTCCTGAGCAGCTGGGATTACAGGCATGTGCCATCACGCCTGGCTACTTTTTTGTATTCTTAGTAGAGACAGAGTTTCTCCATGTTGGCCAGGCTGGTCTTGAATTGACCTTGTGATCTGCGAGCCTTGGCCTCCCACAGTGCTGGGATTACAGGTATGAGCCACTGTGCCCGGCCCTGTTTTTCATTTTTTGACAGATTATTCAATCTTTAGATTTGCTTAAATTATCTTCATTATTTATTAGCTTTTAAAGCTATGAACTATTTTTAAATCACTGATCCCTGCTTTAGTTACATCAGAGCTTCTGCTATTTGTGATTTTGTTTTCTTATACTATCAATTTTCAGTTTTGAATTCTTTATTCAGAACTTAGAATCTATGATAGCTCAGACTCCTCCACAAAAGCATGGAAATGACTAGACACACTAAATTTTTTTGATGGAATGTGTAGCTAAATAAATTGTCCCAAGAGCAGGAAGTGTTCTCAGTGCTCATCACTGCCATGGTGTTTGGAGGGGTCCTGGGGCTGTTAGGGCTGCTTGTAATGTGTGGGACCAATGCGGGGATCAGGGCTGGAGTTACAGGCTTTCCTTCAGAGCTTTTTCATGCCCGCGGTGCCTCAGGGCTGGAAGCTCTTATATCAAATAAGGCATGCTTCCTCGAGTGAAGATGTAGGTGCATCCTTGGTTTTTACAGGTTCAATTTGCAAATGATTCGGTTCAAGAGTACCATGAAATCTGCTTTTAGGTGCTGTGTTCAAATTATCTGACACATATTTCTAGCTGTATATAGGTGCTCCCTGACAGCTGTTCTGTTTTGGTGTTGTAGCTATCATTGCTTCTAGATTATAGTTATTGAAATACTTAAATTATTTGTTATCACTTACAAAAATGAATGTTAAAACATTTTCTGAAATGTTATTTCTAGTGAAAAACATGAGGACTCCTTTGCTTCAATCAAATGCCTGTTTGATTCAAGCTGATTGTCTGTATGTTCAGTTGTGAAAGAAAATGAAAAAGATTTAGTTTGGTATTGCATGGTGTAATACTGGGTCTAAAGTTTTATAATATTGCCTAGTTTTCTTGCTCCTGCCAGTCCCCATATAACATTAAGCCCCTTGAAAACTTTTCATATTCAACTTAGTATGCCTTTTTAGGAATTGTCTTAATATCAAGTAGAAAACTCTGTACAGTCTTTGAGTTTACTTGAGTCTGTAGGTATTTTATTTATCTTTGGTATTCCAGAAGAATTCATGCTCATTCCCGTGTTCCTCTCTCCATGTAGAAGGGATGATCGCTTGAGCCCAGGAGGTGGAGCCTGCAGTGAGTTGTGATTGTGCCACTGCATACCAGCCTGGGCAACAGAGCAAGTTCCTGTCTTAAAAAATCAAAATGTCTCTTTTTGTGGCTCTTGCTATAAGACATCCTCCTTGTTCTCCACCTTAACCTATTGCTTTCTACTTGTTTTTTGGTTATGTCTTTCAACCCCTTAAAAATAGGTGGTTTTCAGAATTCTAGGTAGGTAGGGGCCATTTATCTTGCTACCATTGTATAGTCAGGGCCAGCACAATGCTTGACACATGTGAGAAGCTGTATTTATTAAACGAATGGGTAAATGTACCTCTGTCCTTGTCCTCCAGCTGTTTTCAGGATATTTCCACATTGGCATTCAGATATTGCCTCCAAAATAATGTTGTCCCAAAACAATCTCATGCAATAGATGTAGTGCATCTGAACAAGCTATATATAACATTCTTATGCAGAACATAATGATATATAGACTTACTAACTTTTTAATTAGGCATACTAGTAATTGAGTGATTTATTATGTAAGTACTGTATTGCCTGGTGGACATATAAAGGGAAAGAACTTAAAAATTTTAATTGATTATTTGGCTCAACATAAGCAAAGAGTGTGACCTGATTTTTGAAAATGCTAAGGTGATTTCATATGATCAGAAGGATAAGTTTTGCTTTTTACTATGACTCTATAAATGGAATACTGCATGTGGTTTAGGGATAGCAGTTACCTGGAGTTCATTTAGAACCAACGACTTAAAGATGGTAAAGGGACTGGAAATTTTGTCACAGGAGGAATGGTTGGTGGGAAGATAAATGCTTAGCCTGAAGAAGAGAATTTTTTGGGGGGAAGGGTACCTCTTATGACTGGATGATCATATAATTGTTCAAACCAGGGCTCTTTGAGACTGAAGGTCAGCACTATCTATGCTTATCCTGGGATGATGGGCGTGAACTAGGACTGCCTTAGCAAATAGAAACATGGTTACCTACTTATCTTCAAATATTTCAAGGTTTGTCTTGTGAAAGAAAGATCAGACCTTATTCATGGGAGAAATATCACCAGTGGACACAACTACAAGAAGACCTGCATCTTTTTCCTTATAACAAGCCATAATCCAGTTCTTCAGTTGTTGAGGAATGTAAGAGCTGCCTTACAAAGTAGTATGTTTCTCATCACTGTTGATGCCAAGAATCTGTATAGTTGTTCTTTTTAAGTCTTGATAATGTACAGGTTAGATGAATTGATTTTACCAATCCATTAAATGTTTGGGTATTTTATTCTTTTCATGTACTAGGCAGATGTCCATGTTCTCATTACGTTTAGTTTAATCATTTGGATACCTCTTACCTTTTACTAGGGAAGGTTAGAATCCATATCTTCGATGGCTTTTGTGATAACTCTACCTCTGCAGTCATTTGGTCACTTATACCAGCTGCAGAACCCGTTTATTTTATGTTACAGCGCAGAACCTGTTCATTTTATGTTACAGCACAGCTCCCTCTTTTCTGTTCAGCAGAGTGCAGGGCTCTTGTGTTTTCTGTCTCTGGCCTTTTTCCCCCCTTTGAGCATCTGCCCTTCTTTTGCCTGGAAATGTCAGCATCTGCTCTTGCAACCTCTATTTGGTGTAATATTCTTCTTTATTCCTGAGAACCTTTAAAGTAAAAAAAAAATTCTGTGTGGCTGGGTTTTTATGCTAAACAAAAGGTGTTTATTCTGATCTTCATGGCAGAGCAGTTACACTTAAAGGGGTGCAAACTTTGGATCTGTTCAGTTTGTTCTGTGAGTGCTGTGGTCTTTCCTTGGCTTCCACAGGGCAGTGATTATGTACTTGATTCTTTGGTACCTTATTTAGTCCTTAACAGCAACAATCCTTAACAGTCCCACAGGTAGGTGTGACTATTTCCGTTTTATAAAGAGATTTAGAAAGGTTAATCTGTCTGAGGTGACCTAGCCAGGAGGTATCTAAGCTGGATCTGAGCCCAGTTTCTTCATTTGTCCACGTACTCATCCACTGTCTGAGTCCTTGCATCATGCCAGGCATCATGCCAGGTCCTGTCTGCTTCTCTAGATTTGTACATAACAAGTCACCTTCTTTCCCTGCAAATACACATCCAAGTCACATTGGGCATTTTTCTCTATCTACTGAAAAAAGACTGAAAATTTACTATTTAAATGTTAAATCTCATCTAAAAAGTACTTTCACAGCAACATCTAGACTAGTGTTTGATCAAATATCCAGGTACTGTGTCCTAGCCAGTTTGACACATAAAGTGAACTGTCACTGCAATCAAGACAGCATGATATTTGTGAAAGTTACATATAGATCACTGAGACATAATAAAATATTCAAAGATAGACCCACACAAATATGGACATTGGATTTTCAAAAAGAGCTCCAGTGCTGTTTAATGAAGAAAAGTTACTCTTTTTAACAAATAGTATCAGACATCTGTATGCAGAAAACAAACCCCCATGTGAACTTCACATCTTATACGGAAATTAACTCAAAGTCAGTCATAGATATAAATGTAAAATATAAAATTATAAATATTTTAGAAAATACATCAGAAAAAATCTTCATGACTTTCTGTTGGGCAAAGAGTTCTCAGACATGACACTAAAGCGTGATTCATGAAAGAAAAAAAGGGCAATTTAGGCGTCATCAAAATTGAATACTTTTGTGAATGATGCTCCTAAGAAAATGAAGTTGAACATATTTTTGTATGTTCATAGTCTGTTTTCCTTTTCTTTGAAATTCCTGGATGGAATTTTTGTTTTTCTTGATTGCTCATCATCTTATTGGTCAGACTTTTACTGATTCTTATAAGTTCCTTAAGTATTTGAGAAGCAAATCTTTGTGAGTTCTATGTGCTGCAGATATCTTCTACTTTAGTGCTTGTGTTTTAACTTCCTTTATGGAGTTTTTGATGAACAGCAGTTCCGAAGCTAATATAGTCAGATTTGTCTATCTTCTCATTTGTGCGTTTTGTTTCTTGTTCAAGCAACCTGTATCCTGCATCCTGAGGTCGTAATGTCTTATACTACATTATCTTTGCAAAGCTTTAAAGATTTGCCTTTTATATTTGGGTCTTCAGATCACTAGGATTTGATTTTTGAGTATGAGTTATAGGATGAGACCGATTTCATTTTTTTCTCCTGTTTGTCTAACTTGTCATCACAGCTCTGTGTATTGCAAAGTCCAGCCTTTCCCACTGAGCAGCCCTGATGCCTCTTCCACACCAGTTTCTTCTATAAATCAAGTCTCCAACTTTGTGTGGGTCTATTTTTGTGTTGTAGTTAAGTTCTTTTAGTTCCTTTATTCATTCCTTTTGCCAATATCATGTTGTCTTCAATATTAGAATTTTATAACAAATCTTGATATTTGGTAGGGAAAGTCTCCTAGATTATTTATGTGAAGACAGTTTTTATTGAAGACATTTACAAATAATAACACTTTTGTTCTTCCTTCCTTATCCTTAATCCTTTTATTTCGTTTTCCTGCCATTCAGTACTAGCTTGGACTCACAGTACAGTGTTGAATTGAAGTAGTAATAATGAGCATCTTTGTCTTGTTCTAAATTCTACAGGGAGTACTTTCAATGTAAATAGATATTTTGTAGACAGCCTTTATCAGGTTAAGGAACTTTCTGTTCCTAGCTTGCTAAGAGATTTTTGTTTTTAATATATGGGTGTTGAATTTTATAAAAAGATTTTCTGTTTCTTTTGAGGTAATCAAATGATTTTTTTTTCTGTGAACAGCACAAGTTATATTAAATACATTAATTTATATTCTAATGTCAAGCCAACTTTGCATTCCTGGAATGAACCAAAATTGGTCATGAATTATTATTATTATTATTATGGCACTTACTAGGATTTGACTTATCAATACTTTATTACTGGCCCCTATTCCCAAATTTAAAATGCATCTCTATTTCAGGGATATTAAGTTTTCTTTTCTTTTTTATCTTTTCTCTTCCCTTCCCCCCTCTTTTTTTT
>PVKP010036427.1:0-22478 GCA_004027715.1 Plecturocebus donacophilus | reverse complement strand
GCTGGGTCCCTGGGGGCGGCATTTTTGGCTCTGCCAGTGGGGTCGGACCCTTGGCTATTAGGAACTCACATAAAGCCGGCAAAGCAGGGTTAGACGTGGAAGGGAATCGCACAAGCACACACTCCCACTCTCACCTGCCCACGCGCACATACTCCAGCGCCTGCACACCCGCGCTCACGTGCACACTCGCATATCACAGAGCCAACTCCGAGGGGACCTAGGGAGGCACTCCAGGGACTTTTGAGTTCAAGCTGGAAAATCTGAGCGGGTTCCAGGGCAGCAGCACCAGGCACTGCCGGGAGGGCCTGGGTCAAGGGGCAGACTCTCTGGGGGTGGACCCCGGAAACATGATTGCCTTTGGCGCCCCAGCCCAAGAAGCCTGGGTCCTCCCAAGGCTCCCAAGTGCATGGGCCTGTTTCCCGACCCTCTGTCCCAGCCCTGCAGAGCCTGCTGATGGCGGTGGCAAAGTGTGCTGCTTGCTTCCCAGGCCCCTGCGCCAACCAGGCCCCAGCCAGCGCTGCCGGGAGACTCGGCCCAGTCTCTCCAATCCCTGCCTGTCCACGGACACTGCTGCTTGACCTTTCCCCAAAGCCACGGAGGGCAGGGCAGAAGTCAGCTTAGGCCCCCACTTCTGAACTGTTCAAATAGGCAATCAATTTTTATGAAGTAATTTATAATTTATGCAGGTTGTCTTCGTACATATGGTGTTGCTTTTGTGCGTCAGGGTTTCAGGTGCTTTATTACTCTGACGGTGTGATTTGCATTCATGTTCGGTTACCAAGATCATATTTCTACTGTTTACACGATAAGGGCCTAAAATGAAGATTAATGCTGTCTCCCTTTGTCCGGGCTGACCCTGTAGACCCCCGGCCTCAGCTTCCCCAAGATCGCAGAGTCCTGCGACCCCGAAACTGGGCCCTGAGCACTGCATGAAAGCTGCCTGGAATGACCCAGCAGCCAGAAGGTCGGAGCAGACCACCTGATCTGGCTGTGGGTGCCTGGCCAAACGCCTGGGGGCTCTGCGGACAGAAATAGGTGTGTGTGCACTGGAGCCTCCTTCTGAGAAGCCGCAGCTGGGCATGAGCAAGCCACTCTCCCATGCCACTGCCAAGTCCAGCAGGGGAATGAAGAGGGCCCCAAGTGGGTCTCTGCTGCCAGCGCTGCTGAACTCGTGGGCTGTAGCCACTTGGGACTAGGAAGGCCCTGGGGTGAGAACCAGAAGGTGATCCAGTGGCTCCTGAGGCCAGAAAGCTAGACTGTCACTCCCACTCTACATGACATGTAGAACCACCTAGCATGGGGGATAGCACTGGGCTTAGTGCAGGGCTGTGCTCCGGACAGGTCTGAGGCTGGAGGGAGCAGCCTTGGAAGGCCTGTGGGAGCCTCACCAGACGCAGCTAAAATGAGTAAGCCAATTAAGCTCGAACAAACAGAAACGAGACCGAGAGGATGCTGACCCCGAGAGGAAGGGTGTCTTGGAATGCAGGTTCCAGCAATAAGCCTAGGTTGGTACAAGCACCCAGGCTGAAGGCCAGGCACACAGACAGCCATAGAGTCAGGATGTCTTCTCAGGCCAGCCTGGGCTTAAAAGAGCCTGGAGGGCCATCCCCTGCTCTCCATTTAGCTGACAAGGTGGCTGTGAAGGAACCACCCAGGGGGCTGAAGACCAGAGGCAAAGGCTGGGCACACAAGCATGCACTGACTCTTGAAAATTCCAGTGCAGGTTGGGATTTGAGCAGCCTCCAGTGCAGGTGGTCCAGGCTGCTGGGAGGGTACTCCTCGGCTCCTTTCCGAAGAGGAAGTTGCTTGAGGCCCAGGACCAAGCTAAAGAGGGCCTGCCCCAAGGACAGGGAGATGGCGGCAGATTTTCAGCGTACCCTCCGTTCTCCAAGGGGGCAGGGGGGCCTGGCTTGACAGGGAGCGAGGGCAGGGGACCACTGGGTGGAGTGACTGTTCTTGTGGCCCCCTCCGACCTCTGCCTGGGTCGGTGGCTGCGGGGTGCAGGAGACCTGAGGCTTCCCAGTGCAGCTGGGGGTGCAGGTCCGAGGAGCTCCCAAGCGTAATTATTTGATCTGCAGATGTAAGTGGAATTTATTGTAACAACAAATATAGTGATGTCAAAACCCAACCTTGGATTAAAGCCGGCAGCCAAAGGGGAAGTGTATTAATTTCCAACAGCATCTCAGGCCAGAGCCTATTAGAACAAGCTATTCTTCAGGCTCCCCCATCAGAATTAATCATTGGGAGTTAATTTGAAGCTCAGACAAGTTGCTGTTAATTTAGTGCAGGGAGGACGGGATGGAATAAAAAGCTGAGGTGCTGGCCGAGCCTCGTGGGTCTCATTAATCAGCCAGCTGAGACGGCCTGGCTTGATTACAATTTGCAAAAAAATTCATTAGGGCTCGGGCGATTGACAATTTTTCTCTCTGCCTGTGATGTGACTCATTAGGCAGCCAAATGAAAGCCATGATGACGGCCATGATGACAGCGGCCATCAAGCGCCGCTTGTTTATCTTCCTCCCCTCGGCCTGTCTCCCGGGCCTTGGCCTCCCCGCAGGGCTCTCGGGGGCGCCCCGGCGCTCAGGGGTTGGGGAGGGAGGGGTCAGCGCCCTGAGGAGCAGGAGGGCAGGCGGCGTCGGCCGGCTCGGGGAGCCCGGGCCCTCTCCTCGTGCCTCCATAGGGCGAGGACCTCGAGGCTGGTAGGGCCCAGGCTTGGTCCCAGGAGCCGGGCTTCCTGATAGCCGCCTCCCGGTCCTACTGGGCTTCGTTTTCCCGCCGGGTTTGCGCGGTCAAGGCTTCGGGCCCCTCTGTGCCCCTCATCCCTGCCATGGGCTTTTGGAGGAGGCGGGTGGGGGTTACACCTGTTATGGTGGAAGAGGATATGGGGGGCATTGCAGGATCTGCGGGGAATGCCAGGGTCTCTTCCCCCCACCCGCAGTCCCGGCGGGACGGAGGCCACAGCTCCCCCACCTTCCCTCTGTGCCCCCAGCCACAGTTCTCGCCAGGGGCGCAGATCTGGCTTGGGGGTAGGCTGGTTCAAGTGTGTGGGTCGGGGGATGGCGTCCCTGCGGGCCTCGAATGCTGCAGCAGCGTCGTGTGGCCAGTGGGGACCTGCCCCGAGCAGATGGCGCTCACCGGCGACCTGCGCTCTGTGCGTCCTGGCGGGCGGGATCCCGGCCTTGCGGCCCCCGCGCCGGACCAGGGCGTGACCCTGGCGCCATCCCCTCCCTGCCAGACTTCATGGCGCAGGGCGTGGGGGCGGCCAGGAGCCGCTGCAGCTCTCGCGGCCCCACAGGGCAGGCCGAGGCCCTCGGAGGACTGGCCCTTCTATTTTATTGAGCTCGAAAACCAAGCCTGGGCCATTTTCCGCCACCGGAACTGCTGGGAACGCGGCAAGAAAGGGTGACTCGGTCGCTGCCAGCCTTCACCCTGCGCCTGAAGTTTGAGTGGAGGTCTTGGTTCCCAGGCCCCTCCGCCGCGGGGAGGTGACGGCCTGTAAGTAGTAAAAATTAAGTCATTGTTAGCGTTAACCCACGGCGGGCCGCGCTTCCCCTTCTGGGGCTGAGAACCGCGCAGACGGCCGGGCGCCGCTGCATGGAGGCGGCTCCCCGGCCTTCCCTCCCTCCACTCGGAAGGCTGAGGCTGGCGAAGCCCAGGCTTCTCTCGCGCTTCGGGCTGCTGGGTTGGTGGCACCACGCTCACCCTCGCTGGCCCGCTGCACGACCCTGGGCGCCCCGGGCCTGTCCAATGCAGCCTCTCGCGGGTCCGGCCGCAGCAACTGGCTGCGCGCTTCCGGGTCGGGCAGGGAGCGGCCGGGGGTGGGACAGGAATGGGCCTGGGGACCCGGCACGCCCCACCGAGATGGGAAGACGCCCAGCTCCCCGACCCCCTGCTCACCGAACCCCCAACCCCCTGCGTGGCCTCTCCGCTTTCCCGCTTTGTGCTGCGGACCACCGGGGCGTCCATGGGGTGGGGCGGCGGCCGGGTCCCGCCCCTTCGACCCCGCCCGGAGGGGGAGGTGCCGGGGCCGTGGGCGCTCCAGCCCGCCTCCGCCTCCGACCGAGGGCTGCCGGGAAGCCGGCTGGGCTCGCTGGGTGTTTGCTCCTGTCGGCAGATAGCGCCCGGAGCCTGATTTATGGACCCTCCACTCTGCGGGCAGGCGAGCACCGCTCTTTTCGGGTCGGAGATATCTGTAAAGGAAGGACGTTTCCTCCCTGGCTGTAGTCGGTTTGGAGCATCAGGAGTTTGGGCAAAGCCACCAATACCCGCACTCGCTTGCCTCCTGCGGCCACCCACCGCCTCCTCTGGTCGAAGTTTGCGGGCCTACGGCCCAGGTATCGATTAGGCTGTGCAAAACTGGAGATAGATTTCTAAGGTGAGAATACGGTTTTTTAAAATTCGTAACCCTATTGGCGCCCAGCCTCCTATGCTAGGTGGCTCAAGTCCAGCCTGCCTTAGGAGACCTGGCCAGGGGACGTTTCTCCAGTACTGGTCCCAGACCAATTGTCCGGGCACACGCTGGCAGTGCCCGGACAGTCAAATTCTGGACACACTTCTGAGGCCCAGGTATTGGTCTTTCTTCCCCCTCTCCTTTTTATTATTCACAAGACTGAAATTGTTTAAACGTCATAACTTATAAGAAAATAAGCTACATTGAAATAAATTAACACAACGGAGACGTGCTTCACATGGCTCAGATAGGATAGGCAACCCCAGGGGAAACCAAAGCCAGGCACAACCGAAGCAAAGCAAAGCGAATTTCCAGGCTGCCTAACAGTGTCTGCTTTTCAGTCAACTCAAAAAGCCAGAACGCAAACCAAAATCAGTTTCAACCCCAGCGCTTGTTCTTGGGTTTCACGTTTACCTTTGGAAAAGTATGGAAAGGAGGCTGCTCACCGCGCAGATTACAGCAGAGGTTTTGTTTTCTTCTGAAATGAGTGGAGAACATTATTGGGTAATTAAGTCCTATAACTTTCAAAATACTGCAGCTGAGATCCAGTCTATGGAGATATTTATGTACAAAGTAGCATGGTATAATAAATATTTCGAGTGTCTTCTGGTGTGGCAGTAAGCCCCTTCAAAAGCAGTCTTTTAAGCCCACGTAGTGAATATATTCTCAATTTGCTTGGGATGGCCACAGATGGGCTGTGACTTCGGGTGTTGCTTCAAACACAGTGGAGTCCACCATGGGTTCCCTCGGGTGCTGGGGCTTCTCCGGGTGGGTGCCAGACCCTGGCCCTTCTGGACCCTCAGGGCCGGGCCTGCTCTAGCTGCTGATGCTGACTTCTAATGGCAAACCTGCTGACGTGGACGGGGATGGGGACGACGATCTTAGGGTTCCGGGAGGGCTCCCCTGTCTTGGAATTGGCATTGCCTGCCTTCACCCGTTTCCACTTGGCACGTCGGTTCTGGAACCAGATTTTCACCTGCACCTCGCTGAGTTTGAGGGCGTGGGCGATCTGCGAGCGCTCGGTCAAGGAGAGGTATTTTTTGCAGTGGAACTCCTTCTCCAGCTCCAGCAGCTGCTCACTGGTGAAGGCAGTCCGCCGCCGCCGGTTCTTGCCCGTAGACGTGGTGCTGCCCGCCGCGCCGCTGCTCGGCGGGGTCTCCTCCAGCGCGTGGCCCGGGTCTTCCTCCTTGTGAGCCGCCTGGCCAGTCAGATTGTCATCCGAGCTGTAGTCCACATCGCTCTCCAGCGAGAAACTCTCCTCCTTGCCCTTGGGGTCGTCTTCCACCTTTGACTCGTCTTTCCCTTGCCCTCGGACAGCCCCGACTGAAAGCAAAACCAAACGGCATTTTATTACATCTCTCACGCTGGCCTTCCTTTCTCCTTCCCACCATCACTTGGGCAATCGCCGCCCCCCCTTTAGCGGATTGTCTTTCTATGACATTAACACATTGTGATTTCCTGGCCTTTGAGGGGTAGAGGAGGGGTGGGGGGAGCGTGAGAAAGCTCAAAGGAGAGGAGGCAATACGGGCAACGGCCCTTTGCCCAGAACCATCACTCAAAGGGCTGCCAGGCCTCCCCCGCACCCTCCCAGCCTCGGCCGCATCGGGAGAAGTAGCAGGAGGCGCGAGGCTCAAGAGATTGTCTGCTTTGTCCCAGGAGTGGGAGCTGGTTGAGAACTGAGGGGGGATTCACGATCCATCCTGCCTCCCGCACCATGAAAATTTAGTGAACCTCAATTGCTTCCTAACCGGAGTGGGGGTGTAGGGACGTGCAGATCCCAGACTGTCTTTTTGAGACAGACAACGTGGGTCAAAGGGATGTTTTGTGGCCTTAGAAGTTCCCATCAGACACTCTTAACACACACACACACACACACACACGCAGAGACACAGCCTCCAAGCAATCGGTTTCTCCCGGACAAGTAGCAAGACCAGTGAAGGGGTTTAAAAAGTCTGGGCGCCCGTGGGCACGCGCACGGCTGAGACGCGCAGCCCAACCGACTCCCCTAGAGGCTGCAACCTATCCGGGACCCGAGGTCACCGCGGAGCGGGACAGGAGGACTTGGCCAAACGCATCGCCAGATAGATATGCGGCCCAGGACAGCAGCTGGTTGCAGGGCGCTAAAAGCCCCCCACCCCCAGACCCCGCTTGTTCCGTGGCTCTGAATGCCCCCCCGGAGGCCCAGCGGCACAGCCCGGCCGCATCCTCCAGCTCCTCGGGCGGGGGTCGAGCGGGGGCGCGGCCTCGCCCCCCTGGTCTCCCGCGGGAACCTGGGCGCTGGCCCGCCCCCGCCTCCTCCCTCCCCTGCGTCCCGGCTGCGCGCGCCGCCGACTCACCGAGCGAAGCCTGCACCGCCTCGGCCGCTGAGAAGGCGAGCAGCGAGCCCTCCTTGGCCAGGAAGCCTTTGCCGTCCTCCGCGTCAGCCTGCAGCGCCTCCGCCTTGTCGAAGTTACCGCCGCCGGGCAGCGGTTGCGGCGCGAACTTGCGGGCCGCTGCCGCCTCCTGGTGCTGGGGCGACGCGGAGAAGCCGCCGGGGAGCGTGGCCATGAGCGTAGAGGTGAGCGCCATGCCCTGCGCCAGGCTGGAGCAGAAGCCGGTGGGCAGGCTGGGGATCTGGTGGTGCGGGTGTGCCGGCGGCAGCGCGGGCTGCAGCGCGGCCTGGGGCAGCGCGGGCGGCGGCGGCGGCGGCGGCGGCAGCACTACCGGCCGGTAGGGCATGAACATGGGATAGCCGGTGTAGACGAAATGGCCGGGGCTGGGCTGCGGCGGGCTGCCGATCAGGGAGTCTATGCTGAAGGCGGTGCTACTCCCCAGCGGGCGCTGCATCATCATCAGCGACGGCGGGAACGCTGCGCTCATAGACGCGCTCGGGAGAGGCCAGCGAGAGGCGAAAAGTCCCCGCGCCGCGCCGCCGCCGGGAAGCCCGCCGGACGCCGGGAGCACCTCCGGGAGCGCAGAGCGGGGCCGGGAGAGCAGACGCCTCCTCCGCTCAGTCCTGGGCCCGCTTCATGCCCGGCGGGTGCGCGGGGTGCGAGTGATGAGGCCGTGCACCCCGGAGTGGAGAGGGCGCCCGGGCCCCGCGGGTTCGCCGGAGCCCCAGTCCGCCGCTTGCCCGTCGGAGCCCGCGCTCGTCGCGGCTGCGACCCTCAGCCCCAGTTAGCTGCTGTCCGTGCGTCCGTCCGTCTGTCCCGCCGTCCGTCGCCTCCCGCGGGCCGCTGGGGAGCGCGCAAAGCCGGCGTACTTGTCTCCGGCGGGCGCCGCCAGCACCTTTAAATCGCGCTCCTCTTTCTCATTCACATTTTGCCTGCCGCCTGGGCCGGCTCGCCTCACGTGGGGCTGGGCGCCGCTGCCCATTGGCGGCGCGGGGCGGGGGCGGGGCGAAAACCGGGCCCCGCCTCTTCCACTCAAGCTGGCCGCGAGCGGGCTGCGGGCGCCACCGTCGGAGCGCGCAGGCGGGGCAGTCGGAGCTGCTTGCCCAGCCCGCGCCGCGCAAACTTGATAGGGGCGGATGGCACCTCCGAGGCTCGGACCCTGGTGCCTTGCAGCCTTGTCGAGGCCGCCTCGAAGGGCAGCCTCCCGGGCCCGCACCCCCGCGGCTGGTCCGGGGGTGCTTTATTTCTTTTACTGTATTTGGAATGGAACCAACCTGCCTGCGGCTCACTCCAGCGCTGGGTGCTCCGGCTGCGCCTGGGGTCCGGGCGAGGGTCCTGGAGTTGGGGGCAGCGTCCTGCCCCTCCGGATCCATCCCTGGGGCGAAGCCTGGGAGCTGGCAGCCCCTGCCCGCCGCCGGGAACCCGCCGGGTTGCTGGTTGTGGGTCCGCGCTGCGGGTGGGGCGGGGAGGTCGCTGCTTCCCCCATCCCGGGCTGGGCCCTCCGGTGAACGATCCCATCTCTCATTTTTCATGACATTCTTAATCATCGCACCTATTTACACACTTTGCCTGCGCGCACCAAAATAACAACCACGATAATTATGATAATAATGAGAGTCCTTTATCTGCTCCATCCTCGGGGAGGAAGGGGGAGTTGCTGCGCCTCCAGATTGTATAACGTGAGATTATCCTGATGAAAGCTTTATGATGTTTGCTCAAATAAAAGCTGCGTTTTGTAAATAGGCGCTAATTAAGCACGTTGCGAACACAGGGAGTGCTCACTCTGGCGCCGCCGCCCAGTTTCCAGCGCGAGGACTCAAGGGCGCGCGGTTCCTCTGCAGACTGCGGGATGGAGCCGATCCCTCAGGATGCTTCCCCTGTTCTCGACAATGGTAAAAACCCTCAGATTTGGAAGTAAGGGAATTTGGGGGTGGAGGGAAACGAGGGACGTTCTTATCCCCTCCTCCATTTTAAAACAAAAACTTTCAGCTCTTGTCTTCCCTTTAAAAATGGAATCATTTGTGACAAGGGCAGACCGTGCAAAGCGCGCCAGCGAGCACGGGGCTTCCTCGCGCCTCCAAGGCCCGGGCTTCAACTTCCCGGGTCTAGACATCAGCCCTGAACCGCCAACAGCACCGGGTTGGGGAGAAGGAAAGAAGGGCATTGTTAGTTCGTTCATTAAAAATCTGCTCACGCCGAGGAGCTAGTGGTTGGGGAGTTGGCCCGTGTTGGACGTGTGTTATGTATCACTTACAAGCACATTTAATTGGGAGATAAAGATAAATCGATCTTTATGAATTTATCGACCCGATTCTTTGAAGCTCTTTTTTCGCGTTCTTCCTCTTTCTCTCGCTCTAACCCCAATCTCCCGCCCGGGGGACGTCTTAATCCCAAATCAGCTCCTCCGCCGGAGTCCCACCGGAGACCACTGCTCACGCAGCGGGCCCGAAGGAAAGAGGGGAGGGCTCGTCCTTCAGGGAGCTGGGAGAACTCGCGGGTCCCGACAGCCAGCCCTCTCCTCCTCCTCGCCTTCTCCTCCCTCCCTACCACCCGGACAAAGACGTCTCGAGCGCGTTTCCCCACTCCAGGCCGCAGTAATAGATCCTCCGGCAGCAGGCGGTTTGAAAGGAATTCATTAGGACGCTGCCTGCATTGCCTCCCCTGACTTCACGCCCAGACCCCGGGGTGGCTTAGGCAGTGTGAGGGGAAATGAATTCCCTTTGGGATCCATGGGGAAGGAGGTGTCTGTGGGGTCTCCAGACTCGAGTCCTCCTTTTTCACTCCCAGAAAAGAAAAAAAAAAAAAAAATCGAAGCTCAAGGCAAAAGGCTGATTTCTTTATGAGCGTAATAAGTACGCCCTCTCATTACGAGATAGTTACAGTAACACAGACTTGGGTGCCATTACCTTGTTTTTTGAATACTAAGAAACGCTCTGCTCCTTCCTTGATTTACGTGGCTACAGCCGGGGCCCTTCCAGCTTGCCAGTGGCAGGCTGGGGAAGTTGTTACTCATTTTGCCTAGGTAGGTTTGCCATGCACTTTGCTGTTTCACCGCAAAAATATTGTTCAAGGGACTTGTGTCGCCTGATAACCCTCCGAGAGACAGGGATTACTTTGATTATTTTGGTAATAATTCTACATTTAAAGTTCAGCAAGAAGATTTAGGTCTGTTAAATTATACCTACACTTGAAATAATTTGATGGCATGCTATTTGCATTCATAAATTGCCATAGGAAGTATTGACCGCAGGGGTTATAATACTAATCTTTTATTAGTGAGTTCAGATAATTCTCATCAATATGAATTTTATTTACTAGTGCCTTTTTCGCGAATGCAATGCAGTAATACTTTCTCATCTAATGCTTAACTGCTTAGAAAACGACTGTTCGCGTCATAAAAGGATCCTTGTGTTTCGGCGTGATTAACAAGATTCATTGGGGGCACCTCAGCTACCTGCAAAGCGTTCAGAGCGTGGGGACTGCGGATGATAAAAGCCTTTAGAGTTTTTCCTCGGCTCCTCGGAGAGATTTATGGGCAGGAGCGACAAATACAGGGCTTATCCATCCTCCGGATTCCTACCTGCTCAGCTAGCAACAGCCTCAAACTGCAGAGTCCTCCGTGACTCAGCTCGGCCCAGGCGGCGCGGGAAAATGACCCGGCACAGATGTTTGCAACGTTGTCCCCTCCCCCCTCCAATTAGGAAAAATTAAGGGCACACCCGAAGGCAGAGCTGGGTCCTCCAACTCCAGTTAACTTCGTGGACTTCCCTCCCCCCGCAGATGAAGATAGCTCTGCTCCTGGGCACTTTACTCGACAGGTGCTAGGCTAGCGCCAGATTCAGATTACGCCACTTTAAAAGCTCAGACATTCCGAAAAAGTGATGCTAATTAAGTTGGCCCCTCGCTTCGGGGCTGTCCTAGGCTGCGCTTGCATGCAGATGTGTGAAGGCTGAGGGTAAAACAGAAAACGCACAAGTAAATGAATATTCATGCAGCAAACTTGCGCCGGCCTGCCCAGCACAGCCCAGCCCAGCCCGGAGGAGGAAGCACCGTGAATCGCGCGCTTCGCTGCCGCCGCCAGAGTCGAGGTCGCGGGTGGTCGTGGACAGGAGACGGTGTGGGCGCCCGTGGTCTCGGAGGACGCCGGGAATCCTGCGGGCCTCGCGGGTCTGGAGCTCCCGCCAGTCGCCCAGTTGTAAGCGACCGGCTGGTTTCTTGGGCAACCGAGTTGTTTTTATTTACAGGGATTTTGAGGAGCCCGATCGTTTGGTCATTACTGCAGCTCTTGCTCCTGGCAATAGTTGGGAAATAACTTGGGATGGGTTTTATTTATGGAAGGGCAATTGGGATTCACACTCAGCTAACCCTGAACAGTCCCTCCCGAGCCCAGGACGACTTACAAAGGGGTGCTTGTGTAAAATTCTCCATCAGACACACCAATTTGCAAGTAGCAGAAAGCATTGAAGCCTCATCTTTTTAAACATTTTATTCAGCTTTTTTTTTTTTTTTTTTTTTTAATCTGAAAGCCCAAAATAGACTCCATGTGGTTCTAAGTGAAGTCAGCCCCTGGCTGGCTTTGAAATAGCTCCTGCAATTATGTAAAAGAGCCATTCACCAACAGGACGGAATTAAAAGGGATCTCGCCCGCTTCCCTTTCATTGCCAACTTCTCATGTTTGGCTTTTCAAAGCACTTCCAACACGATGTCTTTCTCCAGGACAAAAGGCAGAACAAAAAAAGTCCCCAAACTTGTAAATTGAACGTCAAGGGAACTTTAAACAATTTAAAGCCCATAAATAATGATAAAGGGGACTGGCAAAAAAGGCAAACCCATTCAATTAATAGAGTTTCCCAAGCAAAGATCAAGTGGTTTATAAAATAAAAGTCTTTGGTTTCATTATTCTGCTCCTTGAGCATGCAGAAAGCAGGACAGGGGGTTTTTCTAAAGCGCCCTGAACAAGAAACACTTTGCGGGACTGTGTGTGCTGCGACATTCTTATGTAGAAACTTTGCTTTTTGTCCCCCACCCTCAAAGTAGCAGAAACAACACAACGGCAAAATAGAACTCTGAAGGGGAGGGACTTTTTTTTTCCTTCTTTATTTCCTCCTTGGAGTTGGAAAATGTTATCTGCAGGCCTGAAGGCCAGGAAACGTGACCCTTCACACCTGCGCGACCCTCTCCACCCCAGCATTGAGGAAAAGGCGAAGCCACAGCCGCTTGGTCCGCAAGGCGAAACCTCATGGGATCTGGGGACAGGAGAGTAGGGGGTGGAATTCTGCACAGCTCCGGAGCCCCTGGGGCTTGCGGGCGCTCTCACGCCGACGGCGCACCCGGGTGCGCGCTGCGTGCGCTTGGAGCCTGGGACTCCCCCAACTCCACGCGGAGCTCGGCTCCCCCGGCCGGTGCCCAGATGTCCGAAGACGCTTGCGGGTATCCTAGCTCTTTTTCAGAGGAGTCCTAACGGTTGAAGTTGGGGAGTTCAAGACCACTGGAGGTGACTGATCACCCATCACCTTCGTCCTGGAATTCCAGCGCCCGCGCTCACCGTGTGTCTCTCCGAGAGCGCCCAGCCAGGCAAAGGGAGATCGTGGTGACTGCACCGTACGCTCTCCCCGGGGCTCCCAGCCTGGGAAGATGGAGCGCCAGACGGAGTCCAGGCTGGGGGCTCCGGCCCAAGGGCTGCAGCTGTGCGGGCGGAGGCCGCGGGTGCGGGCGGGAGTGGTGTCCCCTTGTGTCCCGCCGGGGCTGGCTTCGGCCAGGGTTCTGGAGGCCGCGTCGGTTGGCCAACCCCAGACCCCGGAGTGTTGGGGAGGGAGACGCCGGCCGCCGTGCGCTTCTCACCTGGCTTTACCTCCTCCCATCTGCTCCCTCGGATTCCCGAGGCCCCACCTTTCGGGGACTTCAAAAGCGCCCTGCCACCCAGAGCCCGGCTTTCATCTCCCGCACAGCAGGCATTGTTTGCGGGACTTCACAGAGATGCTAATCCCCTGCCGGGCCTGGGAGGAGGGCAGAGGGCACGCAGGGGTGACGGGGTGCGCCTTGGCCTGGGCTGGGGACCTTTGGGACAACTGCACCCCTTATAGCCCTGAGGAGCCGGGGTCTTCTACGGTGCCAGCGCTGCATCCTGCCTGCCTCGTCCTGGAAGGCGGCGGACACGTCGCGATGGGCCTGGGCTGGACGAAGCCAGCGTCCAACACACGGAGAAGGAAGAAGCAGGGGGCCAGGGACATGGCCGGGGCTCAGCTGTGGGCCCCATGAGCTTCCAATGCTCACCAGGAGACCGTGTGTCTAGAAGAGGCAGGCCATGGACCCTATGAGTCTTCCCTGGAGGCTGGAATCCCATGAGACTCCGGGACACCCCAAACCAAGTCCCCAGCTGCAGTCTCCACCGTGGTCCAGACGCCCTTCAGGGATGTAGTCTTTTTAAGAGAATGCGGTCTGCCCAGAGTGCACACATTTAACCCTTTAGAAACCTCGCTGGAGGGAGCAGGAGGGTGTTGGATCAACAGCCATCCATGCCAGGGGCACCCCCTCCAACTTTAACTTCTTCCGGGAAAGTCCTGCAAAGCAGAGCCTGAATTTTCTCTGGTTATTTCCTCCTCCCATACAAAAATGAGACCTGAAAAGAATGTCACAAGACAGAGCCCGGGCACTGGGTATGAACGGAAAGGAGAGATGTTGGCTAAATGGGGAGGGAGAATTGGAATGGCCTCTATCACTCGTAACAAATGCCCCAGGTGAAACTCCCAGGGGAAAGTCATTGTAAAAATCATTCAAAAGTCATTGGAAGTTCCAGAGAAAAGTCACTCAGAAATCTCAGAAATAAGCTCATCTGGAAAACTCAAGGGTAGGAGTGTCTGTAACTGATCAGCTAGCCCCATTGACATTGCCCCAAAGGACTGCTGTGCCTATCAGAGAAAGCTCCTCAGGGAGATCAACCCTAAGTGACGGACTTTTCCCAGGAGAGAACCGGAGGGGAGTGTGTGCTGATGTGAAGCGGTGGTGGTGGGGGGTCCATTTTGTTAACAAAAAAGTGAGGGCAACAGATTCCAGCCCCTTAAAGAAAGTAAATAGGATCACTTCACTTAAAGTAGGACACCAGACTTACAGAATCAGAGAAAAGGACACTTTCCCTGAAACCACCTGGGGCAGACACATTTCCATATTGGAGGAGCATCCCAGGGTAGATCGCAGCTCTTGTTTGAGAGGCTTGAAAGCCCTGGAGAACCAGAGCCAATGACGACAGACTCTACTTCCCCAACTCCCATCAAGCTCTTGGAACCCTCACCTACCCCGGTCTCCGAGGTGGGCTATGAGGTCATGGTCTCACAAGAGGCTGAGCCAGCTTCTGAGCCATGAGAACTGCAAGGTAGACTGGGGTCATCTCAGATAGTTCCACAGTCAAGTCACACCTCCTGATCATTCTCTGCCACTGCCAGAGAAGGTCGGGGTGAGTTCACAGGAAGGAGAGCCTCTTTGTTTTTAGATCTGCAATTGTTCCCAGTGCCAGGTTCTTTAAGTACATAGCCCCTTCGTGGTGATTGCAGAAATAATTGGGAATAGTGACCTCCTTGGCCTTTGAAACAGAAGAACCTTTGAGTTTCTTCCATTTATCATCGGAAAAAATACAGAGAACTCCATTTGCATGACTTTGCTGCCAACAATTACATCTCCCTATGGGTGTGGCCTGAAGTTCCCAAGCTTTAGTAAAAGAAGGAACCAAGAGTGAGGTCAGAGAACAAATCCAAAGATCCCAAAGTATTTCCAGCTAATGACCAACAACTGCTAGAGTGCCTGTGAATTAAATGGGAAACTGAGGGAATGAGTAATTCTTTGAGTCACAGTGGGAAGAATCCAGAAAATTGCTGGAATCCAGAATGCTGTCTCTTAGAAATTCCTAGAGGACATTTCTGGGTTTTGTAGGAAATAGAAACATTTTGCATGGGGCACCTGGCATCGTGTGTGTGTGTGTGTGTGTGTGTGTGTGTGTGTGTGTGTGTGTGTAGGGAGTGTTTTTTTTTCCCTCCAAATGATGAATACAGAGTAAAATAAAAGGTGTTCAGACTTCGCTTTCTGGTATTTATTCTGCACAGTGACTTTAAAACACCCCTGCAGGGGAAAGTCATTCACAGGACCCTGTGTCATTTCCCTGTGGTTCCTTTACACCCACCATGGAGGCGGGCAATTGCTATCTGCAGGGGACACAGCCATTGATAGCAGAAGAGGAGCTGGGGGCTGGTTCTGGGGGAGTCCCATGTGTGTCAGATGCCTAGTGTGACCAGGCCATAGTACAGCAGCCACCGCTGACAGCGACTTTGTGAATGGGCCTCTTCCAGGCCCTCTGCCTCTCAGCTCTCCTTCTGGGCATATGAGAAAAGCTAGTATGGAAACTAAACCAAAGTCAGAAACTATCTGGCTTGTCTCCACCTGGACAAACCTGTTCCCTAAGTCTGTGACAATAATGAACATGGAAGCTTTAGAAAGAGCTGAAATTGATCATGGCTCAGAAAATGACGATGATTGGACTAGATATCATGTGACCAACTTTGATGCCTTCATTGAGTTCAGGGACTTTCTTCTTCCTCTACTTACCCAACCTCATTCCCTCCCCGTCTGCCTATTTTATGAAGGTGAGTGTTTTAGAATCTAATGTTACTGTGATATTCCTAGTCTATCTCTTGGCTATTGTCAGTTTCCCCTTGTTCTCACGTTTCTTGTAGACTCAGTTAAAGCACAAACAAGAAAATCCTGGAAACCTTAAGAGATGAGAGACTTTTTAGAGTTTAACTTTATTCTAACTAAAAAAGCTTCACATTCAGTTCATTCCTCATATTGTAAGTTGTTTGAAAATTCATACTTTAAAATGTAGTGAACTTTGTAATGCAGTTTTACAATATATTTTTAACAAGTTTATTTCATATCTGTAAACAGAACTCAAATAAGTATTATAGATTTTATAGTTAATGAGGGAATGGCAGGAAACAGTTTTATTTAAGGCTTCACAATTTCTGAAGTATTTGCAGCCCGAAGAGCCTCTTGAGTGTGCAAGGCGCCCCAGCCCCCGGAGCGCCCCCTATGCACCACGTCGGTAATGGCATCCGCGGTGGAGGCTGGCTGGGCTCTGATCCAGGGTAGGATGGGACTGTCCATTCCCAGGGGTCAGAAGGGCTGAGAGGTATGTCTTTCCCATGCCAATAGTTGGACAGGAAAAATTTCTCTAATTTCTTTTCATTTTAAACACCCAGGCCACCGGAGAAGGCTTTGACACAAACGATGGGGAAAAAAGATCAGACCTCCAGGATTGCTGAAGTTGTAAGAAACAGCGTCAGAGTTTGGAGGTGATCTTAGAAAACCCACCTCGGCTTCCTTACATAAGCCATGTAAGGTTCTCCCGGCTCTGCCTCACTCTGTGCCGGTCCTGGAAGGGGATAGATAGGAAGCCCTCGGACGTCCGGGCCTGAGGGTCCTGGGCTGCAGCTGAGTCCACCCTGGCTTCTGCAGTTCTATTTGCCTAGTGGACGGAGTCCCCGCTCTCCTCCACCAGCGGCCTGTGTCCCAAACATGGGGATAATTAATATAGTGCATGTATCGAGTTGTTGTGGGCACTGGGCACTGAACTCCATCGTGTAGCACACCTGGACTGGGCACCTGGCCCAGAGAGGATGCTTAGGAGGGCACCTGCAGGGGAGGGAGGGGGCAGGCTGCAGGGCGCTTCGGGAGCGCGGGCCAGCCAGGGGTGAAAGCTTGTGCTCTTGGAGTGAGGGTATCCGTGAGAGGGCAGCCTCTGGACACCAGATTTTGGATAATGTATTTATTTAGTATTAATTAATTTTTGAGATGGAGTCTCATTCTGGTGCCCAGGCTGGAATGCAGTGGCTCAACCTCTGTCTCCCAGGTCCAGGCGATTCTCCTGCCTCAGTAGCTGGAATTCCTGAATAGCTGGAATTACAGGTGTACACCACCAAGCTTGGTTAATTTTTGGATTTTTAGTAGAGACAGGGTTTCGCCATGTTGGCCAGGCTGGTCTTGAACTCCTGACCTCAAGTGATCATCCACCTGCCTCGGCCTCCCAAAGTGCTGGGATTATAGATGTGAGTCACCGTGCCTGGCCTCTGGAATATTTAAAAACAGACCCGAGGCCACACAATGGAGCAGGATGCAGTGTGACATTTCACAACACAAGGCGCCTCCCCAGGAAGGGAGAGCCTGCGAGCACCTCTCCTGGGTGGGCGCAGCGGCATCCCCATTGCAGGAAGCTAGAGAGAGGCGCGGAGACCGTCCAGGGTCCTGGAAAATCATCCCTTTGCCGTCTGCTCTCAGCACCGTCTGGCATCGCCAGGGCGCCAGGCACGGCCTTCCCAGGGAGAAGGCTTTTCTGTCATTTTCGATTATTTTACTTTAAATAAGTGTTAAAAATCTCAGTTATATTCTTCTTGTGGGCTGGGGATAGGCAACCCGTGCATCTAGGCCTCCTGCTTCCCCCTCACGCTCCGTCTCCCCAGGACCACCCTACCCCCCATGCCGTCAGAGTTTTGAACCCCGCAGGAGATGGAGCGGGGATGGGAGAAGTTGGGGACAGGACGCGAACCGCCAGCCAAGGACAGAGGGCTGGGCTAGCTCTTCGCTCCCACCGGGCACCATTCTCGCTGCGGGACCCTGGCTTGAGCGCGCCCCCTGCGGGCCGCAGTGGGGATCGGCCCCTTGGAACGAGGGAACTGGCCGCGCGCTCCGGGGCGGGAGGGGCGCAGCCTCCAGGTCCTCCCGGGTGGGGGTCTCCCCTCCGAGACCCCCGCGGGAACCCGTCCTGTGCACTCCCGGATCTCCGGTGTCTGACCAGCCGGGGCTTCATTTCTCCGCGTGCTTTTGCTGTTCTCCTCCTCCCCACGCGTTTTTTTTTTGAAAGGAGCAAACATTCCCAGCTTTAATGCGGCCCAATTATCTCGTTTGCACGACTTAAAATGTTTCTCTTTAACTCATTTCAATCTAGTAAATATGCTTCAGCAAGTAGCTAATTTCTCAGGGATGGCTTCGCCTCGCCATTTGCATATAAAGCGCGTTGGGGGCCGGGCCTTTCTCGGAGTGTGTGGAGTGCGCGGGCGGCAGGCAGCCAGGCCTCCTCGTCCAGGGAGGTCGCCTAGGTTTGGCCTAGGGAAGGCGGAGGCTGGGGTCCGCGACAGCGCCTGGGGGCCAGGGCGGCAGGGAGAGCAGATGAGCTGGGTCCGGGGGAGGGGCAGGCCCCTCTTCTGAGCCCCCCGACCCTTATCCCGAGGAGTGGACCCCCGTGGGGTACCGCGTCGGCGCGAGGGTGGGGGGCGCATTTATCCTCAAGAGCGTTTATTAAATCGCGCCTGGAGATGGATGGACGTGGATACAGGAGAGGAAATCTCAGGGCTCAGCCGAGCAATCTCCTGGCTTTAAATTCCGAATAAAAGTCTCAAATATTCCCGGGTCATGGGGGCACTGTCTCATTAAAACCACTCTCGTCCTGAAACTGCAATGCAGACATTAAAGTGCAGTATTTTTCAATTAGAGCTGACGAATTCAATCAAAATTCCATAGATTAGGATGAAATGAGGCATGGGTCATTTACAGGGGAATTTAATTGCCGAGCCATTAGACAAATAGTATATTTGCCATTCCCACGTTATCCATCATTTTCGACATCAATGCCGGGGCCGCATCTCCCCGTCCCGCGGCCGCCCGGCGTCGGCTGTAAACACTCCCTTCCCTGTATCTTCTGATTATATCTGATTTCATTTAGGGCCATGGGGGATTATAAATGTTCACGCAATCAAGTTCATTAGGACTTCAAATCGCATTTCTGATTGGGATCGCTCTGCCGCCGTCCTCTAGCGCCTTTCAAACCCCAGCGCGAGGCTTTCCAAACATCTTTTTGAATTTAGAGCCTCACATCCTTTTGTTTTCCGACGCCCCCTCCCGTCCCACCCCGCCCGGCGGCTCCACGCCCTTTGGGCCTCCTTCCCGGGGGAACAGCCTTGAACCCCTCTTGCTGGGGAGGGAGGGGCTGGACCCCCGCGCCCCCCCAGGCCCGCGCGGCGCTGAGTTCCTCCGCAGGCTGTCGGAACCCGCGCCCCCCGCCACCCCATGCCATGCAGCCGCGGGGCGCTCGTGTCCCTGAGGCCTGAGCTCGGTGCGAAGGACGGGCCCCGCGTGTTCGCGATCGTGAATGGGGGCCAGCCTGCACCTCCCATCCTGGCTGGGCGCTGCGGGTAAGGGAGTGGAGCGGGGTGGGGAGGGCGACTCCCGCCTTTGAATCTCCTGGCAGAGGGCCTCTGGGCAGCGATTAGATCCAGCCTTGGGGACTGGCGCTGGGGACCCCTTCCCGGGCTGGCCCCGCTCACTCCAAAGCCCCAGGCGAAGGCGGTACCTGGTGGAGCAGCACCCAAGAAGCAAAGGGGGAACCTCTTCTGGGGAGAGCGCGACAAGAAAGGCTCAAGACATCCCTTCCGGCACAGCTGAAAAATAATAGCTTAATATTAACTGCTTCTCATAAAAATATACTTTCACAGAGACACAGTTACAAGAAGCAAACCCTCATTTTATCCAGTACTTTGTGCTCATGGCTGTTAGCTGCCTCAGTAATTTAATTGGAATGGAACGTGAGAAATGTGTCATTTTTGAAGAATTTATGCATCACTTCCTAGAAATCTCATTGTGTTAACTAGGAGCCTACTGCGTTCTGTTTAGAACCCATAATCACATTTTTATGTGTCTGTATTACGAGTTAATGTGACCTCCTGTCTTTAGCAGATTTAAAAAAATGTTCTCTTGCGATAACATCTGTATCAAACTCTGACTTACATCAAATACGCCAAAACCCTGGTTTTCCAAGGTTCTCCAAACTTGTGAACTTTCTTAAGAGCAGAGAAAATAAATGTGGATGGAAAAAGTGTCTACCAAATGAATAATTACCCACCAAATTAAAACCCTGCGTTAAACATAGTCGACGGCAAATACTGCATTCTCAATCATGTTTATTGCTTACAAATTGCATTACAAAGAAATCCACTCTTTTTATTGGAGTGATTAAGCAAAGAATGTTAGGACTGCAGAAATACCATTCTGGAAAATTAGATGAATGCTGAAAACTCGGCTAGTTGCATTGCTATAGTCAATGTATAATTTTGTTAAAGAACACGTTTAACACACAAATGAGGATTGGGCTGCTATTATGGCATCATAAAAGAGTCAACTGAAAATTATATTTATTTATGAACACATTGCCTATAAACTGCACATATTTAATACAAAGGAAGCAGGCAATTCCATAATCGATATTTTAATTACTGAATTTTTTATTATGGGAGCACGATTCTATGTAATAGTTTACGAATCTGTAGTTTTCTAGGCTCTCCTCCGCTTTTGCATGTGAGCTAAGATCTTCCTGTTTTCCTCCTTTTTGAATTCTGGGGAGGGCAGGTTGGTGAGCGAGGGTAAGACCGTTTGCTTATGGCGCCACCTGCAGGCCCCTCTGAAAATGAATTTCAATACCTCCGCAATCTTCCGCGGGGTTCTAGATTCTCAGCCTTATTTTAGCAATTTAGTGAAATCAATTTCTGTTGTAACAGAGAATGGTATACACAATTTCAAGGCAAATCCCGGAGTTTGAAAAGGATTTTGTTGTTCCCAAACTATACTAAAATCCCAGAAATAAGATGCAGTATTGCCATAATTGAAACACAGGGGTTTCTGAATATCCCATCTGCACATAAAAAATTTGGCTAAGCAGTAACTTATCCTTAAAATAATGGAATAAAAGATACAACAGTCTTCGTTTATCCCTGGGTCCTTGGGCAGCCCTTAAGAGATGAAAAGCACTTGACAAGCTAATAGCATCCAAAATTGCAGTGATTGGACGGCTTCTTCGGTGCCCGGCGCGGACAGGAGGCGGGGCCCCTGGAGCGGACCAGCTCATTCTCCAAGCCTGTATTTTACACCATTTCTGCAGAGGGTTAAGTGTTGTTTGCAAAAGTTCAACAGCCTGCCCCATCAGCGTGTGTCTAAAGGGTCATTTCAGAGATTGGAAATTTGACAATTACATAGTTACTGGGATCAGCAAATGCTCTGTAGACTTAGAGAGTCAGTGGCTCTGATTTTTTTCAAACCATACTGAGTCGTTGACTATCCAGTAACTTAAATCCACATAAATATACTAAAAAGACAGGCCTAATGCCAGGCTCAGAATTTTAAACATAACATATCATGCAGTGCCGAGTTCAAGTACTAATTGCCAGGGGACTGTGGATTGTGTCCGATGGTCCAACCGTGAATGCTTTATCCTGCGCTGGACATGGTTGTTGCTGACAGAGGCGAGCTTCCCCAGGACCAGTGTGGGTGGAGAGCCTCACTTGTGTATTTTCTTTTTTTTTCACTCTGCCACCCAGGTTGGAGTTTGTAGCAGGATCTCAGCTCACTGCAGCCTCTCCCTCCCAGGCTCAAGTGATCCTCCCATCTCAGCCTCCTGAGTAGTTGGGACCACAGGCATGTGCCACCACGCCTGCTAATGTTTTGTATTTTTGGTAGAGACAGTTTTCACCATGTTGTCTGGGCTGGTCTTGAACTCCTGAGCTCCGGCAACCCACCTGCCTCAGCCTCCCCAAGTGCAGGGGTTACAGGTGTGAACCACCGTGCCAGCCACTTGTGTCTTTTTAAATTCTCTGTGGTCAAATGACAAGTAATAATCAAAGACATGCAGTAAAAGTTGGGGAAAAACATTCCTCTGTTGTCTTCCTGGTTTCTTTGATGCAGGGTCTTACTCTGTTATCCAGACTGGAGTGGAGTGGTACAATCATAGCTCACTGCAGCCCTGACCTTCCAGGCTCAAGTGATCCTCCTGCTTCAGCCTTTCAAGTAGCTGGGACCACAGGCGCATGCCACAATGCCTGGTGAATTTTTAAATTTTTGGTAGAGATAAAGTGTCACTGTGTTGCCCAGGCTGGTCTTGAACTCCTGGGCTCAAATGATCCTCCTGCCTCCCAGAGGGCAGGGATTACAGGCATGAGCTCCTGCGTCCAGCTGTCTGCTGTCTTTTCTTTCTTTGTTTTTTTAAAGTAGAAACAGGGCCAGCCACGGTGCCTCAAGTCTGTAATCTCAGCACTTTGGGAGGCTGAGGCGGTGGATCACCTGAGGTCAGGAGTTTGAAACCAGCCTGGCCAATATGGTGAAACTCCGTCTCTACTAAAAATACAAAAATTAATCAGGTGTGGTGGCAGGCACCTGTAGTCCCAGCTACTCAGGAGGCTGAGGGGGAGAATCTCTTGAACCCTGGAGATGGAGCTTGCAGTGAGCTGAGACCGTGCCATTGCACTCCAGCCTGGGCAACAAGAGTGAAACTCCATCTCAAAAAAAAAAAAAAAAGATAATAATAAAATAAATAATAAAGTAGAAACACCTGGTAAAAGCATCCGTTTTTTGTTACTTTCTGAATTTTGAGCTATGTGAATGTGTCATTAAAAACTAAATCTGAAATTAAAGGAAATAATTTAGGCCTTTTGAGGTAGAATTGAGTTTAGATAATACACTCAGTGAGAAAAAGAATGCTGTTCAATGTGAACTGTATAAGAAAGAAACACATTTTTAGACCCTTTAATAAAACAAACTAACCAGAGTGTATTTTGCTTACTGGAAAAGAAGCC
>PVKP010036426.1:0-22480 GCA_004027715.1 Plecturocebus donacophilus | reverse complement strand
TATAACTTGCATATATCTGACTGGCTTTTATGCCCTAGTGTGAGAAGGAGGTCACCTTGGAGACTTGCAAAGTAAGTTCTTGGTTCCATTTTTTACTTGAATCCCCCTTGGATATCCTCCAGAATGATGTGTTTTCTTTCCCACTGCAACATTATTTTCAGCTTTGTGGAGAAACAAAGTGTGTTCCAAGTAGCAGGTGGCCGCTGTAGGCCACCTTTGAACTGTGAACTATTTTTTTTGCACCATGAACTGCTTTCTGAAACCACATAAACAATATGATAGGAAGGTTGCCATCTGAATCAAAAACCAAAAACAACCTCACAATGTGTTTGAGCTGATCCGGAGCTACACTGGTAATGTGGGCTATATAGAATTACATGGTTTAGGTTACTTGTTATTTAAGTATAGCAGCAGCTTGGAGGAAAATACATTGAGTTTCAAATAGATAATTTCTAAAGGAAAATTTGAAGTCCAGTTGACTTGGCACTTCTGATGTTGGAATTTTAGAAGATTTTATTTCTGTATCTCAATGTAATACCAAGGCAGAATCCACTGTAGGCTTGTTTAAATGGTGTAAGCAATAACGATTTTGGCTATTTTTAAAAATTTTAATCTTTTTAAAATGTGGCCTCTTGAGAATACCATCTTATACTTCTCATTTTCCCTATTCTTCCTTTTATGTGATTAAGTTTTATTATGTATAGACATAAAGGGGACCTGGCATGGTGGCTTATGCCTGCAGTCCCAGCATTTTGGGAGGCCGAGGCAGGAGGATTGCTTGAGCCCAGGAGTTCAAGACCAGCTTAGGCAATGCAGTGAGACCTTGTCTCTTTTTTTTTTTTTTCAGAGATGAGTTTTCACCATGTTGACCACACTGGTCTTGAACTCCTTATCTCAGGCAATCCTCCTGCCTCAGCTTCCCAAAGTGCTGGAATTACTGGTATGAGCCACTGCGCCTGGCCAACCCTGTCTCTTTCTTTATTTTTATTATTTTTATTTTTTGGCTAGTCAAGTGAAGCAGTGGGAGTGCAGAAGGAACAAAGAAATCTGTAACTGGTTGTGATCAATTCGTTGTAAACACCACTGCACTCAGACTAGCCAACCCTGTCTAAAAAAAAAGAAAGTAGTGGTAATATTATGATGTATATATTGGTTTTGGCCAGAGTTTCATAGAACACCCATAGTCCCTGTTATTTCCTGAGTAACTAAAACAATAAACATACATTTTATTGAAATATTTGGCCTTTTATTCTTGGTTTCTGAAGTGGCTTCAGAGCAATAAAAGTGAAAGACAGTCTTTTGTAGTAATGTTGGGGTACTTTAGACCTCAGAAATAGGCCTCAGAAAACAGAATCTCTCTCTGACCTTTTCTTGCCTTTCTTTTACTTGCTCCTTCTCTCCAAGCAGGCCATAGAAACTAAAAATATACTCTAATTGTCCCCCAACATTCTCTCTTGGAGCTGAAATTATCCAACCTACCTTGTCTGATTGGAGGTCATAAGACCCCCATTTCAGAATGGGTCCTGCCCCGTACTTGGGAGGAAAGAATGTTGCACAGAGAGGCCAGTAAGAATCTGAACAGAGAGGCCTTGCTGTGTTCCCCACTCAGTCTGTTAGCATTAGATCCTACTCTTTTTGTACAATCGTATTTCTTTCTTTCTTTCTTTTTTTTTTTTTTTTTGAGACAGAGTTTTGCTCTTGTTGCCCAGGCTGGAGTGCAGTGGTGCAATCTTGGCTCACTGCAACCTCTGCCTCCCGGGTTCAAGCGATTCTCCTGCCTCAGCCTCCCGAATAGCTGGGCTTACAGGCATGAGCCACCATGCCCGGCTAATTTTTGTATTTTTAGTAGAGACTGGGTTTCTCCATGTTGGTCAGGCTGGTCTTGAACTCCCGACTTCGGGTGATCTGCCCACCTCAGCCTCCCAAAGTCCTGGGATTACACGTGTGAGCCACCGCACCCGGCTGTCCAATATTTCTGCACGGTTGTCTGTGTTTCAGTCATGACTATCCAATGAAGTAATGGACAGGGTACAGAGAGCTTCTAGATAGCTGAACATGTGGAGGTTCTTGGAGGGTGATACACCCAGGGAGGATATGAGAGCTCTGCACCCCTTCCCACATGCCTTGTTCTGTGCATCTCTTCATCTGTATTCTTTGTACTATTCTTTATAATAAATCAGTACACCTGTTTTCCTGAGTTCTTGGCAATGCTTTAGCAAATTAATGAAACCTAAGAAGAGGTCATGGGAACACTGACTTGAAGCTGGTTGGTCAGAAGTTCTGGATGAGGCTTGGCCTTACAGCTAGTGTCTGAAGTGGGGGCAGTCTTGTGGGACTGAGCCTTCTCTTAACCTGTGGGATATGATGGTATCTCCAGATAGATTGCATTAAATTGAATTGGATTAGAAGGTGCTCAGCTGGTGGACCTGCTGCAGAGTTGATTGCTTGCTTGTTGATAGGGAGAAATCCCCCTACATTTGGTCACAGAAGTCTACTGTGTTGAATATTGTTGCCTAAGAGCAGAGACAAAGCAATTTGATTTTTCTACACAAGGAGAAGAAAATGTTTCATGATTCAACTAATGATTTACCTTTCATTGCAAGGTTATCATGCTCAAGTATTAATGTAGGAAGGCTTTTTTGATGCAGAGCATGTGTGTGTGTATATATGTGTGTGTGTTTGTAGAGGGCTAACATTAAAAAGTGAAATGGAATAAGGAAGAAGAAATGGTGTTCTGAACTTGAAACCCATTTCATCTGCTAAATTGTCCCGCTGAAATACCAACATGAGTTAACTCTAGAAAAAATTTAGTTAATTGTGGAAAAAAGAACAAACTTTTCATTGTATTTTAAAAACCCTTTGTAGGTCGGGCGCAGTGGCTCATGCCTGTAATCCCAGCACTTTGGGAGGCTGAGGCAGGTGGATCACCTGAGGTCAGGAGTTCAAGACCAGCAGCCTGACAAACATGGAGAAACCACATCTCTACTAAAAATACAAAAGTAGTGGGGCGTGGTGGCACATGCCTGTAATCCCAGCTACTCAGGAGGCTAAGTCAGGAGAATCACCTGAACCTGGGAGACAGAGGTTGTGATGAGCCGAGATTACGCCATTGCACTCCATCCTGGGCAACAAGAGCAAACTCCGTCTTAAAAAAAAAAAAAAAATGTATTTTCTTTTTCTGTAATTCACATTTTGTCAATTTTTAATTGCATTGTTAATCCTTTTATTGATTTTTAAAAATGAAGTCTTTATATGTGAGTGAAATTAACCTTCCATCATGAGTTGGAGCATTTTTTCGCCAGTGTTTACTTATCTTTTGATTTTGCTTACGGTCATTTTATAATGCCATGTATTTTTTGTTGTTTTTTTGAGATGGAGTCTTGCTTTGTCACCCAGGCTGGAGTGCAGTGGCATGATCTCAACTCACTGCGACCTCCACCTCCTGGGTTCAAGCGATTCTCCTGCCTCAGACTTCTGAGTAGCTGGGATTACAGGCATGCGCCACCACACCCAGCTAATTTTTGTATTTTTAGTAGAGATAGGGTTTCACCATGTTGGTCAGGCTGGTCTTGAACTCCTGACCTCATTATCCACCCTCCTCGGCCTCCCAAAGTGCTGGGATTACAGGCATGAGCCATCGTGCCTGGCCTAGTTGTAGTTGTTTTTATGTACATCCTGGATTGAAGTTCTTTGTGTCATTCATATATATATGTAGTTTGCCTGTTCTTTTTTCTTTCCTTCCTTCCTTCCTTCCTTTCTCTTTTTCTTTCCTTTCTTTCTTTCTCTTTCCTTTCTTTCTTCTTTTTTTCTCTCTCTCTCCCTTTCCTCTCTGTTTCTCTCATCTTTCTTTTCTTTTCTTTCTTTTTCTTTTTTTTTGAGGTGCAGTGTAGCTCTGTTGCTCAGGCAGGAGTGCAATGGCACGATCTCAGCTTATGGCAGATTCCGCCTCCTGGGTTCAAGTGATTCTCCTGCCTCAGCCTCCCAACTAGCTGGGATTACAGGCACCCGCCACCACGCCCAGCTAATATTTGTATTTTTAGTAGAGATGGGTTTTTAATGTGTTGACCAGGCTGGTCTCAAACTCCTGATTCGCCCCTCTTGGCCTCCCAAAGTGCCAGGATTACAGGTGTGAGCCACCGCGCCTGGCTGCCTGTTCATTTTCTTAATGGTGTCTTTTGGTAAATCACAAGTACTTTAATATTGATATACAGTAAATCACAAGTATTTAAATATTGATGTAATCTGACATAACGAATTTTTTTTCTTTTATGGTTAATGGTTTTTTTTTCTTCTTTATACGTTTGCCTGCCTCAACCCAAAGTTTTTAGGACTCACTGTGGTGTGAAGAGTAGACTGTAAAACAGCAATATTACAAAAAAGTTAAGAGCATATTGTAATGGTTTAGGAGAAGGATAATGGTGTATTGGACTGGGGCTGTAGTGGCGGAGGCATTGAAAAGTAGTATGGGGTTAAAGGTTATAGCCTTTGAATTTGCTTATTGGATGTTTGTTATGAGACAGACAGCCATGGAGGGAGGCAGTCAGAATGATTTCATATTTTTGGGTTAAGCAATTGGATGAATGGTGGTGGCCCTTTGTAGAATGTCTGAAACTACAATTGAGCAAGGTTGCTTCAAACTCTAACGTGTGTTTGCTAAGTCATATGTTGTTCAATTTAAAGTAATTGGGCCAGGTGTAATGGCCCAGTTACTCCCAGCAGAATCAGTTTTAGAACACTTTCTGAACTCCAGGAAGAAAGTACCCTGCCTATTTCCCCTCTATCACCTAGCCCTAGGCAACCACCTATCTACTTTTAGCCTCCATAGATTGGCCTGTTATGGACAAATATGTGGCTGGTTTCTTAGTATAATGTTTTCAAGATTATTCACATTGTAGCATGTGTCAGCTGTTTCATTTCTTTCTTTCATTTTTTAACTCTTATCACCCCCACCCCCTCATTTCTTTTTATTGTCAAATAACATTCAGTTGTATGGATATATACCACATTTTATCTATTCTGTCAATCGATGGACATTTGGGTTGTTTTCATTTTGGGGCTATTAAAGATAATGCTACTATTTACATTTGTATAATATAACATTTGCTATTATAGATTATGCTGCTATGAACATTTGTATAAAAACATATGGACATATGTTTTCATTTCTCTTGGATATATGCTTAGGAGTGGGATTGCTGTATCACATGATAACTCTGTATTCAACCTTTTGAGGAATTGCCAAACTGTTTTGCAAAAGTAGCTGCACCATTTTACATTCCCACTAGCAATATATGCTTCAGTTTCTCTACATTCTCCCTTACACTTTTTTTTTGTTTCTTTTTTTGAGACAGAGTTTCACTCTGTCGCCCAGGCTGGAGTGCAGTGGCACAACCTTGGCTCACTGCAGCCTCTGCCTCCTGGGTTCAAGCGATTCTAAATTCTCATGCCTCAGCCTCCTGAGTAGCTGGGACTACAGGCATGTGCCACCATGCCTGGCCAAGTTTTATATTTTTAGTAGAGATGGGGTTTCACCCTGTTGGCCAGGCTGTTCTTGAACTCCTGACCTCAGGTGATCCACACACCATGGCCTCCCAAAGTGCTGGGATTATAGGCGCGAGCCACCATGCCTGGCCTGACTGGCCAGTTTTTCATTTGGAATGGGGATAGGACATAGTCAGAAATTGGTCTCTTTGGTTATTTCCCTAACATGTCATCCAAGCATCCTGAAGTATCAGTCAAATAAGCAGCAGTCTCTTCTCATTGCTGGCAGAGAGTAAGTCAAATCTTAATTTAATTTGCACACCTGTTTTCATGTAACAACAAATAATTTTACCAGAAGTGGGTATGATTTATACCTTAGTTTGAATTGCTACTTATCTTTGGGGGAACAGAACTTTCCTTGATGTATCTTTAACACTGAAATCTTGGCAAGTTCCCAAGTCTCGAATATTCATGAATAAGACTGCAACATAGCAATATCATAGTAACACAGGATGGGAATGAAGCGTATCTGGGAATCTGGTAGAAAAACATCACATTTATAAAGCTTTGTTTCCTGTCCATCACTGATATTTTATGAATTTGTAAAGAATGTGTAATTATGTTTAAGGAGCATATTTAACTAAGGTAGTAGCCTATAATAGGCTAATTTGAAATGAAACTCTGGCTAATAAGAACTTAATTCACCAAATTAAGAATATTTAGTTTTTGTAGAGGTTTTGCTGTTAAAAATGTTAATTGCTGCATTCTTGATTTCATCTTGTCAGTCCAGTCAGAATTGTGAAGTAATTTTTTTTCTCATTTCAGAAATACATGCTACAGGATTTAATTATCAGAATGAAGATGAAAAAGTCACCCTGTCTTTCCCTAGTACTCTGCAAACAGGTAAGAGACATGGCTTTTGTAAAATCTCGTGATGAATACAGTGACATCTGACTTCTTCCAAAGAAATTTATTGTATGCCATTATTTTTCCCTCATTGTTATTAGCAGATTAAGAGCTTTTTTTTTTTTTTTTTTTTTCCCAAAGACAGAGTCTCCCTCTATTGCCTAGGCTGGAATGTAGTGGCGGGAATCTCAGCTCAGTGCAACCTCCACCTTCTGGGTTCAAGCGATTATGCTGCCTCAGCCTGCTGAGTAGCTGGGATTACAGGCGTCTGCCACCACACCTGGCTAATTATTTTTTGTATTTTTAGTAGAGACGAGGTTTCACCATATTGGCCAGGCTGATCTCAAACTCCTGACCTCAAGTGATCTGCCCGCCTTGGCCTCCCAAAGTGCTGGAATTATAGGCGTGAGCCACCTTGCCTGGCCATATTCAGAGCTTTTGAAAGAGGTTTATGGCAACTTTTGGGCCACCAGCATTTTCTTCTATGGAAGTTGGGCTACGAAAACCAAGGTTTCCACCTCCTGTCCCTCTATATTCTCTTTAAATGAACAAGCAAAGAAAAACAGGACAAGGCCTGGCTCGGTGGCTCATGCCTGTCATCCCAGAACTATGGGAAGCCGAGGTGGGCCGATCACCTGAGGTTGGGAGTTCAAGACCAGACTGACCAACATGGAGAAACCCCACCTCTACTAAAAATATAAAATTAGCCAGGCATGGTGGTGCATCCCTGTAATCCCAGCTACTTGGAAGACTGAGGCAGGAGAATCACTTGAACCCAGCAGGCAGAGGTTGCCGTGAGCCAAGATTGTGTCACTGCACTCCAGCCTCGACAACAGAACGAGACTCTGTCTCAAAAAAAAAAAAAAAAAAAAAAAAAATCATTCTACTCTAGAATGTCATGTATTGTTTTTCAGTTTTACTTTTTTAAAAAATACCTTTACCTAGGCTGGGTGTGGTGGCATACCTGTAATCTCAGTGCTTTGGGAAGCTAAGGCAGGCATATCACTTGAGACTAGGAGTTCAAGACCAGCCTGGTCAACATGGCAAAACCCTGTCTCTACCAAAAAATACAAAAATTAGCCAGTGTGGTGGTGCATGCCTATAATCCCAGTGACTCTGAAGGCTGAGGCAGGAGAATTGCTTGAACCCAGGAGGCGGAGGTTGCAGTGAGCTGAGATTGGGCCGCTGCACTCCAGCCTGGGTGATAGAGTGAGACTCTGTCTAAAACAAACAAACAAACAAAAAATACCTTAACCTAGCTCCATCTTCTAAGTGAGTCCAAATCTCTGAAGTGAATACTCACAGATGATTTTGATATACAACCAGAGGTTAGATAGGTATTAAATGTTATTGAGGGCACAGAAGGAAAGATACGTTGATATGTTACTATTGTTAGGTATAAAAGCACAAAGAAATAGAAGAGTTTCTGAGCTTAGTATATGTGGAAGAAATTGTATACAAATCAGTGGTGAAGTACTAAGGCTTTGATGTATGAACAAATGAAAAGGAGCAGATAATTCAAAGGAAGAAAATGCTAATGACTAATAAGTATGTGAAAAGATATTCAGCCTCCTACTTAGGAGAAATTTTTGCTTCTTATGTGAGCTGAAATTTTAAAAATTCCCAATGATACAGCTGCCTTGATATTGCTAGGGGGAGTATAAATCCATGCAATTATTTTGAAGAGCATTCTGGCAATCTATATCAAGAGCCTAAATATGCTCATGTCCTTTGACCCAGCAATTCTGCTAATAGGAATATATCCCAAGGAAAAGTCATAAATACAGAAAATATGCCCAGAAGTGTCTGAGCTATTACTTATGGTAGTAGAAAATTATAATGAATATATTTGTTCAACATTAAGGAAATGATTAAGCCAGGAATGACATATCTATATAGTAAAATATGCTTACCAATTAAAAGTGAGATTTGTAAATTCTTAACACTGTAATGTGCTTATTATAATTTAAAATTGAAAATCAGAATGTAAAATTACATATTTAAGGTGATGAATCATGTCTCTAAGTGGCACAAATAAAATGATGATTATGTCTGGGTTTTGTCTGGGTGTTGACATAATTGGTGATTTTTATTCTTATTCATACCTTTTGTCTGATTTTCACAATTTTCCTGCTGAGGATCTATTGACTTAATATAAAAGTATTTTTGGCCGGTGCAGTGGCTCACGCCTGTAATCCCAGCAATTTAGGAGGCCAAGGCAGACGGATCACCTGTGATTGGGAGTTCAAGACCAGCCTGACCAGCATGGAGAAACCCCATCTCTACTAAAAATACAAAATTAGCTGGGCATGGTGGCGCATGCCTGTAATCCCAACTACTGGGGAGGCTGAGGCAGGAGAATCACTTAAATCCAGATGGCAGAGGTTGTGGTGAGCGGAGGTCACGCCATTGCACTCCAGCCTGTGCAATAAGAGCGAAACTCTGTCTTAAAAAAAAGTACTTTTAGAAAAAATTTAAATTGGAGATGTTTAGTCTTTTATTTCAGTGCTCTTGGAGGCCTTTTGTGTGTAATTATTATAAAAATAAATGTTTTGGCTAGGTGCAGTGGTTCACGCCTGTAATCCCAGCACTTTGGGAGGCCAAGGCGGGTGGATAACCTGAGGTCAGGAATTCGAGATCCTCCTGCCCAACATGGTGAAACCCTGTCTCTACTAAAAATAACAAAAATTAGCTGGGCGTGGTGGCGCATGCCTGTAGTCCCAGCTACTGGGAGACTGAGGCAGGAGAATCACTTGAACCCAGGAGGCAGAGGTTGCAGTGAGGGGAGATCACGCCACTGCCTTCTAGCCTGGTGAAAGAGTGAGACCCCATCTCAGAAACAAACGAACAAAAATAAATGTTTTACCATGAACATGCATTAAAAGCTATTGAAGAATATAATGTGAAAAAGAAGACTTGAGATTCTTTCTCTGATTTCTTCTACTTCTGTTGTATGGTGAATCTGTCTAGAAATATTCTTACGTGTGTGTAAATTTATGTGTATAATTTAACCCACAAATAGAATCACAAATCTCAGTGGCTTATAACCACTGAGATTTCTTTCTTTCTTACACATGAGCCATGAGGACTGCTGATCATATGCAGCCATATCACCAACTCTACTGGCTCCACTTGGTTCCCAACTCTCTTTCCAGGACCAGTAGTGAGTGAACAGCCACTGTCTGTATTATGCATGGCAGAGGGCAGAGGCTTAGGGATGGGGAGAAAGCTAGACCACAAAGATACATTTAAAACTTCTGCATGGGCAGGCGTGGTGACTCACACTTGTAATCCCAGCATTTTGGGAGGCGGAGGCAGGAGGATTACTTGAGCCCAGGAGTTCAAGACTAGCCTGGGCAATATAGTGAGACCCTGTCTCTATGAAAAATAAAATAAAAAATTAAACTTCTGCCATGATGGTGGTATTTTTTATGTCTACTCACATTTCTTTGGCCAAAGCAAGTAGCATGACCAAGCCCAAGGTTACTGGGGCAGCATTTACCAGACATTTGAGAAAAGTTTCTAATGAAAGATAGGACAAAAAGCAAAACTATAATAGAAATATAGGAAGTTGGAAGAAGCAAAGACAAATCTAAAGAAAGTTAAAAAAGAAAAAAAAACCCAAAGCTAATTACTATCCTTAGAGGGTTAAGAGAAAGCATTGCATTCGTTAAACAAGGACAAGACAGAATGCCATCAGATAGGAAGACTTACAGCAGGAAAACTTGGAAATTATGATAGGCATAAAAAACCCAGTAGAAGTTTTAGAAGATGAAGTTGAGGACACTTCTAAACAGTAGGAAAACAGATAGAAAACAGAAAAATAGATTTGAGAACCAGTCCAGCAGAACCAACATCCATCAAGTAAAATAGAAAGCAGAGAAAATGGGAAGAGGAATTTTTTTTTTTTTTTGAGATGGAGTCTCACTCTCTCATTCAGGCTGAGTGCAGTAGTGCGATCTCGGCTCACTGCAGCTTCCGCCTCCTGGGTTCCAGCAATTCTCCTACTTCAGCCTCCCAGGTAGCTGGGATTACAGGAATGCACCACCATGCCCAGCTAATTTTTCTATTTTTAGTAGAGATGCGGTTTCACTGTGTTGGCCAGGCTGGTCTTAAACTCCGGACCTTAAGTGAACTACCCGCCTCTGCCTCCCAAAGTGCTAGGATTACAGGCATGAGCCACTGTGCCCGGCTAGAAGAGAAACTTTCAAAAAGACATAAAACAGGAAGATTTCTTTGAACTGATAGAGCAGGAGCCTTCAGTTTGAAAAGGTACACCATCGAGACTAGCTTTAAAAATGTGAGAAGTCCCACACTAACTCAAATGTTAGAACTTTTGGGATAAAGTAAAACTCTTAAAAAGTTCCTGTCTGGGGTAGAGGGCAATAGGGAAGCAGGTAGCATACCTTTAAAATTTAGGAATCAGAATAGTCCTAGACTTACCATTGGGAACAGTGGAAACTAGACTCTTAATGAAGCTGTTTATTCAAAATACAAAATGAGTCTGATTTTCAACCTAAAGTTGCATGTTTAGCCCAACTTTGAATTTCAGAGTAAAATAAAGATATTTTCAGATTTGCAAGGTCATAGAAAATGTGATTCTTTGTAAAAGATACCAGAGTGGGGGATAAGTTAGCTAAAGTGTCACTTTCTTTTTCTTTTTGGAGATGGAGTTTCGCTCTTGTTGCCCAGGCTGGAGTGCAATGGCGTGATTTTGGCTCACTGCAACCTCCGCCTCCCAGGGTCAAGCGATTCTCCTGCCTCAGCCTCCTGAGTAGCTGGGATTACAGGCATGCACCACCACACCCAGCTAATTTTGTATTTTTAGTAGAGACGAGGTTTTTCCATGTTGGTCAGGCTGGTTCCGAACTCCCGACCTCAGGTGGTCGCCCATTTCTGCCTCCCAAAGTGCTGGGATTACAGGCATGAGCCACTGTGCCCCATCTAAAGCATCACTTTCTACAGTAAAGAGAAAATAATGTAAAGAGAAATGTAAATAATGTAAAGAGAAAATAATGTCTAAAGTTGAAAAATGAAGAAATAGACTGTGTGTGGTGACTCATACCTGTAATCCCAACACTTTGGGAGTCTGAGGTGGGAGGATTGCTTGCCCAGGAGTTGAATGCTGCAGTGAGCCATGATTGCACCACTGCACTTGGGCCTGGGCTTGAGCAAGACTCTCTCTCTCAAAGAAAGGAAAAGAAAAAAAAATAGCTATGTAAGCAAGACATTTAGAAGTCACAGAGTTTGAAATTGGTTACTTCTAGAGGCAGGGTGTGGGGAGTAGGGTAGTGTTGGGCAGGGAACTGCAGCTTATATATTATAAGCCTCATAGTACTATATGAGTTTTAAACTATGAACTATTAACTTTGATAGAAATTTAAAATGTTTTAAAGTTTTAAATCTGTGTCATTACAGACTATATTCTGTGTTTACACTGTGAAAAAAATAGCAATAGAAAAAGAGAAATGAAAAAAATCCCTTCTTATATATTTGAAAAAATTATATCTCTGAATCATTGAATCAAAGAAGACTCGTTATGGGCCAGAGGCAGTGATGCATGCCTGTAATCCCAGCACTTTGGGTGGCTGAGGTAGGCAGATGACAAGGTTAAGAGATCAAGACCATCCTGGCCAACATGGTGATACCTTGTCTCTACTAAAAATACAAAAATTAGCTGGGCATAGTGGTGGGTGCCTGTAATCCCAGCTACAGGAGGAGGCTGAGGCAGGAGAATCGCTTGAACCCTGGAGGCAGAGATTGCAGTGAGCCAAGATTGTGCCATTACATTGCAGCCTGGCGACAGAGTGAAACTGCATCTCTAAAAAATATATATTTGTTTTGGAAATTAGAAAATATTTTAAACCGAATAATGAAATTACCACATGTGAAATGTCAGGGATAAACATGTTTCATATGCAGATAAAATACTACTAAGAGAGGAAATTTAGTTAAGAAAAAAGACTGAAAATTAATTAGCTAAGGATTAAACTTATAGCAACAAAAGGTAATTTGGAGAGAAAGAAGAAAGATTTAAGAGCAGAAACTAATAAAATAAATGAAGTGAGGAGCAGAAATATTAAAAAACTGATTTTAAAAAAAGTCCCCGAAGATATGTAAACCTAGCCAGTATGGAGAATAAAACCATAAAACCATAGGCCAGGCACGGTGGCTCACGCCTGTAGTCCCAGCACTTTAGGAGGCCGAGGAGGGTGGATCACCTGAGGTTGAGAGCCTGACCAACATGGAGAAACCCCGTCTCAACTAAAAATTCAAAATTAGCCAGGCGTGGTGGCACATGCCTGTAATCCCAGCTACTCTCAGGAGGCTGAGGCAGGAGAATTGCTTGAACCTGGGAGGCGGAGGTTGCCGTGAGCCGAGGTCATGCCATTGCACTCCAGCCTGGGCAACGAGAGTGAAACTCCGTCTTAAAAGAAAGAAAAAGAAAATAAAAGCACAGATTGAATTGCTGTTCAGCATTAGGAAATACGGCAACATTGCTCATTAAAATTTAACCATTAAACATTCTATATTTATCAAAAGGAATCAGTTTATTTGTTAGAATTCACCAGGGTAGAATAGACAGAAACTTCTAACATGATAGAAGATATGTATTACACACACACACACACACACACGCGACATAATCTGTGCCAGTTTTAAGTGCATCAAAAATATTTATTTAATCCTTTCAACACCTTTTGAGGTAGATTTTTTTTGTGACAAAGTCTCTGTCACCCAGCCTGTCGCCCAGGCTGGAGTGTAGTGGTGCAGTCACGGCTCACTGCAGCTTCAAACTCCTGGGCTCAAGTGATTCTCCCACTTCGGCCTCTCATGTGGCTAGGACTGCATGCACATGCCACTGCATCTGGTTAATTTTTAAATTTTTTTGTAGAGACAGGGTCTCGTTATGTTGCTTAGGCTGATCTCAAATGTCTGGCCTCAGGTGATCCTCCTACCTCAGAGAGAGGATTTTGCCAGCCTGCCAGATGTTGAGATTACAGGCATGAGCCACTACTCCAGCCAGATTCTGTTACCTCTATTTTATAGATAAACTAAGGCAGAAAAATGATTTCATTAACTAAATAATTTGTCCAAAGTCACATAGCTAGTAGGTAGCAGAGCTGGGATTTAAACCCAAGCAGTTTAACTCAAAAGTCTGCACTTCTAACCACCATATTGTGCTATCTTTATTTTTCAAATTAAATATTTCAAAAACATATTATGTTTACATAATTTGAAATTCAAATGCTATGCAATGAAATTTTGTTTGCCATTCTACCCTGTCTTCCTTTTGTAGCTACATTCCTCAGGAGCAACCAGTTTCCTTTAAAAACTATACATGCTTTTGTAAGCATTTATGTATATACTTTTTTTTTTTTTTTTTTTTTTGAGACAGAGTCTTGCTCTGTTGCCCAGGCTGGAATGCGGTGGTGCGATCTTGGCTCACTCCAACCTCTGCCTCTCGGATTCAAGCAATTCTTCTGCCTCAGTCCTAGCCTATAGCTGGGACTGCAGGTGCCTGCCACCATTCCTAGCTAATTTTCCTATTTTCAGTAGAGACGGGGTTTCACCATGTTGGTCAGGCTAGTCTCGAACTCCTGACCTTGTGATCCGCCCGCCTCAACCGGTCCCAAAGCTCTGGGATTACAGGCATGAGCCACTGCACCTGGCCTTTTTATGTATATACTTTTTAAGAACACAGAAATAATGTCATACATAATGTTCTGCACCTTTCTTCTTTTCCCCTTAACTGTAAATATTAGAGGTCATTTATTATTAGTATATAAGAGCTGCATCATTTTTGATAAGATCTGTTTACAGCAGACATGCTAAATGTCTGTTAAATTTCTACTTCAAATAATAGGAACAAGTCAGAGAACGTTATGACCATTAGTATAGTATAATTCACTATAATTTTTGACATTTTTGGCCAATATAACAATTTTGAGCTAATATAACAACTGATATAAATATTAGAACAGAAAAATTATCTTGCAGGTGTGACAATATTGAATTATTGAATATCTGTTTGAAATCATTGGCTTTCACATTTTCCCAAGGTTTGCTTTAAGAATGAAGTTATCTTGGCGCCGGACTCAGTGGCTCACGCCTGTAATCCCAGCACTTTGGGAAGCTGAGGCGGATGGATCACCTGAGGTCAGGAATTCAAGACCAGCCTGCCCAACATGGCGAGACCCTGTCTTTGCTAAAAACAAAACAAAACAAAACAAAACAAAACAAAAAATTAGCTGGGCATGGTGGCAGGCACCTGTAATCCCAACTACTCTGGAAGCTGAGGCAGGAGAATTGCTTGAACCCGGGAGGCGGAGGTTGCAGTGAGCGGAGATCGTGCCACTGCACTCCAGCCTGGGCTACAAGAGCAAAACTCCATCTCAAAAAAAAAAAAAAAATGAAGTTATCTTTTTCAAGACAGATTGATTGTACAAGTGATCTGATAATGAAGTAAATACTGAACTTAGGAGAACTCTAATAACCTTTGTGTTTAGCCTCATCAAATTTAACAGTCATGCAAACTGTTATACAGCTAAGTAAAACATCTGCTTTTCTGAAATTGGCACCATTCTGGAATAGTGATTAAATTACCATAATTATCGTAAGGTCTAACAACCTCAGAATTAGTGGCTGAGGGTCCTGAGAGTGGTATTTATATGGAGAAACACTGGTAGTTCTCAGCATTTTGAAGAGTCAAAAACAAGATAATAAGAAGTGGTGACACATGGCGGAACCCTGTCTTTACTAAAAACAAAAATTAGTCAGGTGTGGTAGTGCATGCCTCTATTCCCAGCTACTAAGGAGGCTGAGGCAAGAGAATTGTTTGTACCCAGGAGACAGAAGTTGCAGTGAGCTGAGATTGCACCACCGCACTTCAGCCTGGGCAACAGACTGAGACTCCGTTTCCAAAAAAAAACACACACACACAAAGAAGTGGTGACACAAAGGCAAAGTACTTTTATTCCCTTTTTATATAAATTAATCTGTCTTTATTTTTATAGCATTTAGTAGGCTCATTAAATTTCTTATTACTAAAGTATTTCAAAATTTACTCCAGGTTTTACAATTGCTACTTTCCTAAGCTTTAAACATTTAAGGTTTTTGGTGGAAGTCTCAATTTTTCAGTTGTTTAATTTATAAATGAGCTTGATGTATGTTTCAAAAGATTTATAACCCCAAACAGATAAATATTTCATACACTGGATATGAAATAAGGAATCTAATTTGAGGAAGTGGTATAAATTATGTGTGTTGATAGGTATAAAATTAGACAATTTGGCAATCAATTAATATGGTGTAAATTTGATAAATGAAATTTATTAAAAAGTCATTTTTCTCCTACTTGCCCTAAAATTCTACTATATGAATACTAAGTAAATACTTTGTAATTGGTATCATATAATGTGACACTAATTAAATTTATTAATGATTTTTAAATACTTTAACTTGTGTTTTGTTTGAATTTCAGGTAATAACTCTTTCCAATACTTTGTATTTTGTTTAGTATGCCACTTTTTGGAAGTGGTCACTGTCAATATCTTGTTATGGTTTGATGGCCTTGGAGATTTAAAACCGAGTAAAAGTGTAAGCAGCCTTTCTTATTTAGTTAACGAGTTTTAAATCCACTTTTGTTCCAAGTAGGAAAACTTGCAAGTAGATTTACCATGAAATATGAATTATATTTAAAAAACATCTTAACGGTTGATTGACATAGTGAAACAGACTGGCCAATTCCACTTACGGAATTGTAACATAAAATTCCATCATACAGTTTCAGTTAAAGGTAGTAGGTTTTTATAACCTGTTAGACCTTCTGTGGAAACTTCATTAATGTGAATACATTTGCTTTTTTAAAAAAATTAAGTGAATTTCTAAAGATAATAGAAATTTTTAATTTTTAATTTAAATTTTGTGTTTAGTTTAATTTTTTAGTATCATTTAGAATTATTGATTATTTTACTATATTCATATATGCTGTCCCAGTAACCTGTCATTCTCTTTAAAGAAAAAAGTATTGTCCTCTTTAGATATTCACAAATATCTGATTTAAAAAAAATAACCATCACAAATGTCTATTCAATTAAGCTTTAATCGAGTTGGTTTTTTTCTTAGAATGATTAAGAATATAGCACTTTGATTAGTGATGACTTTGCTCTAAAGGTCTGAAATTTTCACTTGAATTACTTTCAGAACCAGTTTGAGGCATCAGGCTAAAACAGTTTGTAGTTTGTCATTCACTTATTCTGTAGACTCACACTCCTCATAACTTTTGGTCCTTTCCAAAAAGCAAATTCAGTTTTATAAGATGAAGATTTGACTTTGAGATCATTCAAAAGAATGTCAGAGGGGCCGGGCACAGTGGCTCATGCCTGTAATCCCAGTACTTTGGGAGGCCGAGGTGGGCAGTCATTTTAGGTCAGGAGTTTGAGACCAGCTGGCCTACATGGCGAAACCCTGTCTCTACTAAAAATGCAAAAATTAGCCAGGCATGGTGGTGCACGCCTCTAGTCCCAGCTACTTGGGAGGCTGAGGCACAAGACTTGCTTGAACCGAGAAGGCGGAGGCTGCAGTGAGCTGAGATCACACCACTGTACTCCAGCCTGGGTGACAGAGTGAGTCTCTGTCTCAAAAACAAAACAAACAAAAAAACAAAAAAACAATGTCAGAAAGTCACAACATTTTGAACAACGTCAAATGTCATTGCTCTTCAGCATTCCAGAATGACAATTTGAAACATTAGGATATAAAAGTTTGGTATGATTGGCTAATTACCTTATAGTCATGCCATATCTTTGATTTGTTAGATTCCCATGCTATAAATCTTGATGTAAGTAGGACCTTTAAAAGGATCAATTAAAAAGTTAACATTTCTCTACGTTTTTTCCTGACTTTATTTGTAAAATATAGAATGGGATTACTGTTTTGCTATGCATCTATATTTACCAGATGATTACTAGATAATAAGAATAATCTTTTTTTATGTTATAAAAAGAAAGTATATAAACTAAAAAAGCTCACATTTTTTGTCTAAATTGTTTTTGCTCTTATACAACAGTAGAATACATATTTAAGTTGTATTTTTATTTGCATTTAATAATTTATTAATGTATTTCTTTATCAGATTTCAAATGATTGAGGTGACTCGTAAGAATTTGTTTTATGCCCTGTTGCTGATCAAATCATTAGTCTTCTCCATAGTTCCTTACAAAATTTGCAATCAGTGTTCCATTTGGAGTAAACATTTAGTGTCTTGTTTTGATGATAGAGTAATTGGCTACATTTCTCTTTCTATGCATGAAGTTGTGTAAAAGGACCAATTCGCATGTGTGATTGGCAGAGAGCATGAATTCTGGACTTCAACATTTTATCCCATTCTCACTACTTACTAACTGTATGACCTTGGGGAAGTTATTTAGCTTCTCAGCCTCAGTTTCCTCATCTGAAAAAAATGGGGACAATATCTACTTTCAGGTTTATAATTATGTATGTTTTAAAAGCTTTATGCACAATAGCACGTCAGGCATTTAAGAATAAATGTTTGTTTCTTTTCCTGTTCTTATTTTCACATATTGGTAGTTGGAGACTTAAGTTAATAACTTTCTAGGCAGCCAACCTAAACATGGCTTTCAAGAGTTGCTTTAAGATTAGTCTCCCTTTTTTACTTTAGTAAGTACTGTATTCTCTCCATTGCCAGGAGGAATATTTGAGAAAGAAAGGAATGACTTGAACGTTTCTGAATAGCCAACTTATAGTGTCTTGAGGACATATTTTTTGATAACTATATTTAACATCTCCATAAAAGTGTTTTTTAATTATCTTCTATCACAGGTACAGGAACCTTAAAGATAGATTTTGTTGGAGAGCTGAATGACAAAATGAAAGGTTTCTATAGAAGTAAATATACTACCCCTTCTGGAGAGGTGCGCTATGCTGCTGTAACACAGTTTGAGGTATGGGTATTCTTCTCTAAAATATTATGATTCTTAAATTAGGCATTCTGATAAAGCTGTGTTTTATTATGTGGGGTGATTATTTGAGGCTCGGTGTTCTTGGCCATGATTATGTTCATGATTTTAGAATTTTTATTTTATATTTAGCCATTATCTCTATAGAAAGGGAATTAATGATTACATACAGTTACACACACACACACACACACAATTTTGATACCTGAATTGCCTGTATACTGTATACCTTTATTGATTAAAATAGTTTTCTTAGTATTTGACATCTGTGGCTTTTCCCATTGCATTAGCATTATTAGCTGTTTTCTAGCATTCCTTTCCTTCTTTGACATCTTTTGTTTATCTTACTATAGTATCTGTGCTGTCTTTGATTTTTTCTTTTTTCTTCATATGTATATAAGTATATATACGTGTGTGTGTGTGTCTGTGTGTATTTGCTGTCCTATGTAGGCCAGGATGATTTTTATTTATTAATTATTTACAAGTTATATAAATTGTTTTGAATCTGCTAGTTGTACTTTTAAGTGTTAAATCTAATTAATTTTATTTCTATAAATTTCAGTATGGATAATGAACCAATTCATGATATCCATTGTTATATTTCTGCCCATATCCCTATATTGTTTGCTTCTTTGGGATAACCTGAAATTTTTTTATCCAGTTTCCTTCTAATTTGTTTTACCTGATGTATCTTCTGTTTCAATACTTTTATGTTACCTTCTGTTTAGAATAATATTTGCAACAGATATTTAGGTTTAATTCTGTGTTCGAATGATTCCATTGCCTGTCTGTACCCCCTTTGATCACGTCATCCTGGAATGGTTGGCTGATATATGTCTCTAAACAATTTTTTTAGGAGAAGGTGTGTGGGGAATGTAATTCCTGAGCTTTTGCATATCTGAAAAATCTTTCATTTGCCTTTATACATGATCATATTTACTGGGTATATAGATTTGTTGATGAAAAAAAGAACAAACAGCAACTTTTGACATCCAGAAGTTGTCTGGCACTCATAGCTAGCCCCTGTTATTTTCCTATTAGACATAATATTACAGAATAGCAACTTTAGACAAGGCTACTCTGAGACCATAATAAAGTGAGACAAAACACGAGCATTCATAATTTTGTCTAGGCACAGACAAAAGCAAGATCACTGTGCTACCCACAAAATATCAAACATCTCCATCTCTCAGTTAAAATGAATGACTACTGCTTCTTTACCAATTACAGTTTTAGACTTGCTGTAGTCTGGTCTCCGTATAGGTAAGATTTATTGCGATAACTCCCCAAAGAATTGTCTCATAGAACTTCTTGCAGCACTCAATCTAGAGTGAATCCCTGCTTACTTAGACCCTCTTTCAAATCATCCAACCAAATCCCAGATCGTATATAGTGGGCTCTTTCTTACATTCTTACTGAGACACCAGTGGTTCCCTATTTTGTGTGTTTTCTCTTGCCATGAGTAATAGGCCCAACTTGTTCAATTGTAAGAGTAGTACAGTTGGCTTCCAAAAATCTGTGAATGTTGTTCCAAAATCTTTTACATCGCACTTTTTCAAGAGGTGGGGTCACAGACTAAAATGTTTCTTCTTCCTTTGTAGGTAAGATGTTGTTTTATTTTGCTTTATTTTCTTCCTGCTTGCTTGTTAAATTGTATCTTGATCTTGAAAATTAAACCTTTTTTTTTTAACCTTTTTTTTCGTTGATTTTTGCATAGTACTTGGTGAACTCTATTGATTTTTAGATTCAGATCTTTTTTCAGTGTGTTAGAGTTTTTCTGTTATATCTTCACTGTGATATCTGTTCCATTCCCTTCTCAGTTAATACTGAGTTTAGCTCTAGTATGTCTTGCAAATGTACCTTTAATTTCTTTCATCACTTTGTCGTTTAGATATTTTAAAACTTAAATCTTGTTATCTATGTCATTAATTTCCTCTAGTATAAGTTCATTTCCCTACTGCTGCTGCTTCTAATTTAAATGCTTCTGTACTGCCATTTCTTTCCTTATACTCTCTTTTCAGATGTCTTATTTATTCACTGATAGAATTTATAATTTATTTAATGTTTTTGAGAATGTAGTCAGCCATCTAACATTTTTTCCTTGGAGAAACCTTTTCCATAAGCTTCTTCTACCTCTTCAGATTTTGTTGTTTTTTTTCATGATACAGAATCTTGTCATTGGTTCCATTTTTATTTACTAAATAAATGGAACATTCTGTTTACTAAAGTTTCCTTCTCTTATGACTGATACCCTGCAGAACCGCTAAGTTTTATTTTGCTTTAATAATAAGTTTGATCTTTTTAAATTTTTAATGAAAAAATGAGGACTCTTGAGTAGGTCAAGTGGCGACAGTTTTATGTGTAGCATATGGAAATGCCGTTAAATGAATGACCTGTTTTGAATTGATAGAGCCTCTGTCTTTATTCCCATTGCTGCCATTCCAGATAAAGAACAAAGCACATCAAATATTGAGAATATTTTTATTTTTAATTTAAAAATAAAAGCCAGAGAGGCAACTTACCATGTTTTCCCAACTTTGAATTCTTATAGCATATTCTTTACTGCTCTGTGCTCTGTGTTGTGTTAACATCATTGATGAAAGCATTTGCATTAAATTCAAAATGTTAAAATGTTTTATTAGAAACAAAAATTTAGTTATAAATAATTATATTGTTAAAACCCATAGCAGGCCCAGTTCCTGGATAAATTGCTGGAATGGCAGTGGTAGCAAGTGTTGTATTTTCTTTCTAGTTAATGCCTAGCTTGTTGCCTGGCACTGAAAAGAAAGTAAATATTTGAACAAGGGAATGAATGAATGACAGAGAGAAATGGTGACTGCTTTATGAAATAACTTGTTAGGTGAATTCTAAGGTATTTCTATTTCATATTCTTTTCTTAAGGCTACTGATGCCCGGAGGGCTTTTCCTTGCTGGGATGAGCCTGCTATCAAAGCAACTTTTGATATCTCATTGGTTGTTCCTAAAGACAGAGTAGCTTTATCAAACATGGTATGTATGTGTTTATAAGTCTATCTATATTTTTAATAGGCTTTAGCAGATTTAGTTTGCTGATTAGATGGGATAACATGAAACCACCTACCACAGTGCTTGGTATATTATAGGAACATAATATTAGTTTTCTTTATTTTCAATAAGCCCTGTTTTTTTTTTCTTTCTTTCTTTCTTTTTTTTTCTTGTAGAGTTGGAGTCTCACTGTGTTGCCCAGGCTGGTCTCAAACTCCTGGGCTCAAGCTGTCTTCCTGCCTCAGCCTCCCAATGTGCTGGGATTATAGGCATGAGCCACCATGCCCAGCCAACACCTCTTTTTCTTGATAGCCTTATTTTTGGAGGATTTTCCTCCTTGCCATATTCCTTGTTAAATATATTTATAAGATTATCTAATTTTTTTTAATTTAGAGAGTTAAATAAGTGACATAAGTGACAAGTTTAATAGATTTATAGTACTTAAAAGAAAAAGGTCCTGGACTAGATGTGGTGACTTACACCTGTCATCCCAGCACTTTGGGAAGCCAAGGTCAGCAGATCACTTGAGGTCAGGAATTAAAGACCAGCCTGGCCAACATGGTGAAAACCCATCTTTACTAAAAATACAAAAATTATCTGTGTGGTAGTGCAGACCTGTAGTCCCAGCTACTTGGGAGGCTGAGGTGAGAGGACCACTTGAACTCAGGAAGCAGAGATTGTAGTGAGCCAAGATCACACCACTGCATTCCAGCCCGAGTGACAGAGCCAGACCCTATCTCCAAAAAAAAAAAAAAAAAAAAAGATAAAAAGAAAAAGGTCTTGACTTATTAAATGTCAAAAGAAAGCCAGGTGCAGTGACTCTTGCCTGTAATCTCAGTGGTTTGAGAGGACAAGGCAGGAGGATTGCTTGAGTCTGGGAGTTTGAGACCAGCCTGGGCAACATAGCGAGACCTCATTTCTGTAAAATTTTAAAACTTAAAAATTAGCCGTCTGTGTAGTGGCATCCAAAAATAAATTAAGAAAAAAAAAAAACCCAGGTATATTGGCACTTGCCTGTAATCTTAGCTACTTAGGAGGCTAATGTGGGAGGATCTCTCAAACTTAGGAGTTCAAGGCTGCAGTGAGCC
>PVKP010036425.1:0-22473 GCA_004027715.1 Plecturocebus donacophilus | reverse complement strand
TACCAGATTTTCCTGTAGAGTGCAACCTAAAAGAGAAGAACTGTGTCTCAATCATGGGTCATTTGTTCCCCAATACAGAGGCCAAAGTGCATTGTACAGAGGACATCCTCAACAAATATTAACTGAATTGTAGAAATGAAGCCATCTAGCTATTCATGACGAAAATTCCCTGTCTGTAAAGGTTTTGGATATGCTGTCCGTGCCATGAAGTTTGAAGCCGTAACTTCTCTACCAGACAAGTGAACTGGGATGTGACTGAGCCGTGGAGCTGTTGAAAGGTGACCTTGCTTCTCAGAGACGCGTGGATTTCCAGTTTAGGCGGCTCAGCTCCTTGCTGAGTAATGGTAATGAAAGAAGTGCTGATATGGCATTCTTCTTGTACTTGGTGGTTCTGACAGATGAACGTTGACATCCAGTAAAGCATAACAAAGTAGAATTGGTTTTCTTTCAAAAGCAGTGGCTTGTTAGGAAAGTCTTGATCCAGTTGTATATGCAGCTTGGTTTCTATAGTCACACTTCATGATGGGCCCTGAATTCGAGTGTAATTTCTACGCACTGCTTCATAGTGCTGCTCTAACTGAGCAGCACTTTCTAGTCACAGAGCTCATTTGTGGCAAATGCCTCATGAAATTGCCTAGGATTTAGTGACTGAGCCTGGCCTGCTTATAGAAAGTATTTTACGGGTGCGATACACAGACTGAAGACATTATATTTAATATATTTTAACATACATTTTAGCTTTCATCTTTTTTCTAATGATTATTTATTTATTTATGTATGTTTCTGAGATGGAGTCTTACTCTGTGGCCCAGGCTGGAGTGCAGTGGCATGATCTTGGCTCACTGCAACCTCCGCTTCCTGGGTTCAAGCAATTCTCCAAATAGCTGAGATCACAGGCATGCACCACCACATCCAGCTAATTTTTGTATGTGTTTTTTAGTAGAGATAGGCCAGGCTGGCTTTGAACTCCTGGCCTCAGGTGATCTGCCCACTTCGGCCTCCCAAAGTGCTGGGATTACGGGAGTGAGCTGTGGTGCCTGGCCCAATTTGACTTTAATGTGATACCCTTCGTGTATACAATTTCTTACTGGTGTTCATAGCATTATTTCTCACAGTTCTTCCTAGAGGAGTCAAGTGGATTTAGTTGCTCTACGATGAACACTCGGATATGATTTTGCTCATACTCTTCACTGGTCTGCACGCATGTCTTCATCTTCCTTTTGTCTATTTCTGTTGTGCCTGTGTTATTTTGGTATTCCTAGTACTATTTAATTTCTCTTTTGCCTGATCAGTTTTGCCAGTAGTTTATTCATTTTGATTTTTTTCCCCTAAGAACTGACTTTTGCTTGTGTTATTTCTTTTCATTGATTTTTTTGTTATCTTTTTAATTGATTTCTATATGGATCTTTATGATTTCCATCTATCTAAGTCCTTCAAATTTGTCTGTGGTTTTTTTTTGTTCCATCTATTCATAAAATTTTAAAATTATGTTATTGAGTTGTAATTTACTTAACAAAATTCATGACTCAGTATATAATTGAGTTTTAGCAGATTTACAGAGTTGTGCAACTATCAGTACAATTTAACCCTGGAACTTGTCTATTATTTCCAAAATTTCTCTCGAGCCTGTTTTTAGTCTTTGCTCCCATTCTTCCTCCCACAAGTCCTAAGGAACCACTAATCTACCTTCTGTGTCCAATAAATCTGCCTTTTCTGGACATTGGCTATAAATGGAATCATACAATATGTAATTTTGGGGTCTGGCTTGTTTCATTTTGCAAAGTGTTTTTGAGGTTCATCCGTATTATACCAGGTATTGGTATCTTGTTCTTTTTTACTGCTGACTAGTATTCTGTGTATAGATATACAGTATTTTATATATGCATTGACTGGTTGATGGTTATTTGGGTTGTTTCCAGTCTTTAGCTATTATGACTAATGCTGCTATGAACATAATACAAGTCTTTATGTGATTATATAGCTCCATTTCTTTTGAGTATGTTTCTAAGAGTAGAATTGCTGAGTTGTATGGTGATTTTCTGTTTCGTTTTTTAAGAAACCGTCCGGCAGTTTTCCAAAATGTCTATGCTATTTTACATTCAGCAATGAATGAGAGTTTCAGTTTCTCCATATTCTTACCAATACTTGACATTGTCTGTCATTTTAAATATTGTCATTCTAGTAGATGTATAGTGGTATTCACATTGTGGTTATAAGGTGCATTTCTGTAATGTTTAATGTTGTTGAACACTTTTGTATATGTTTATTAGTCATTTATATATCTTCTTGGGTAAAATGTCTACTCGAGTTTTGGCCGTTTAAAAAACTGAGTGTTTTGTCTTTCTATGTTGAGTTGAAAGAGGTCTTTACATATTCTATATGATTTAGAAATATCCATAGTTTGAAGCTTTTCAATTACTTAATTGTGCCTTTAGAAGCAAAACATTTTTAATTTTAATGAAGCCCAGTTTAATAATTTTTAAAAATGATTTATGCATTTAGTATTGTATCTAAAAACTCTTTGCCTGATCCCAGATCATAAAGATATTCCCCTATGTTTTCTTTCAGAAATTTTTATAGTTTGAACTCTTAATTGAGGATTCTAGGATCCAATTTGGGTTATTTTGTGTATGTTGTGAGTTAAGAGTCTGAGTTCTTTCTTTTCTTTTTTTGTTTTTGCATATAGATGTCCAGCGGTCTCAGCATTATTTGTTGAAAGGACTGTCTTTTCTCCACTGAATTATCTTGGCAATTTGTCAAGAATCAGTTGAATGTAACTGTAAGCATTTATTTCTGAATTCTCCATTCTGTTCTATTGATCCCTGCCTATTTTATACAAACATCAAATCATTAATGATTGTAGCTTTATAGTAAGTTTGAAAATTGGGTAGTGTATGTCTTCCAACTTGTTATTCTTTTTCAAAATTGTGTCTATTCTGTAGATTTTTTGCATTCTCATCCACATTTTAGGATTAACTTGTCAATTTTCTACAGACAAGATGATTAGATTTTTAATAGAAATTACATTTAATCTGTAGATAATTTGGGAAGAACTGTCAACAGTTTGACTGTGATACGATTTCTTTGTGCTTAGCCTGCTGGGGTTTCTTGAGCTTCTTGGATCTGTAGGTTATCTTTTCTTTTTATCAAGTTTAGAAAATTTTAGGCCATTATTTCTTTAAATATTTTCTGCTGCTTCTTTTTCCTTTTTCTTCTGGGAATACCATTACAAGTGTGTTGGTACCCTTCATGTTTCACAGGTCTTTAATTTTTTGATAGCTTTTTTCTCAATCTTTTTTTCTCCTATTTCTATTGATCTATATTTACATTTACTGATTCTTTTTTCTGTATTTTAAACCTGCCAAGTATTCTCCTAATGACTATTTCATACTAGTTATTGTTCTTCTAATTTCAGAATTTCCATTTAGTTCTTTTTAAAAATAATTTTTCTCTATTCAGATTACGTGTTGAGTCATTATTGTCACAGTTTCCTCTAATCTTTAAACATGATGTTCTTTAATTTTTAAGATATAATAGCTGCTGTGAAGTCTTTGACTACTAAATCCAACATCTGGAAACACTCAGACAGTTTCTGTTAACTGCTTTTTTTTTCTTGAGAAACACTTTCATATTTCTTTCTATGTCTACTAACTTATGTTGTTGTTGTTGAATTCTGGATATTTAGATAATATATCATTTTAACCACAGAATCTGATTTTCCCCCCTGAGGTTTGTCTGTTGTTTAATTACTGCTTGGATTAAATCTGAGAAGTCTGTCTCCTTACAATGTGTATGTGCTAATATCTCTGCTCAGCTGACTTTTTATTTTTAAGTCTTGTTTCCTAGGGTTTGTCTCCATGTCTGCCTATCTTGGTGTTCAGTAAACTATTAGACAGAGGCTGATCTCAAATGCTTTAGGCCAGTAAGGCTTCTTTACTTTGCGCCACTGGATTTAAACGTGGGTCAGGGAGCACAATCAGACTCGGTCTACTTTGAAGTCCACTTCAGGTTTTATTTTATGCCATCCCTCTAGCATCTCTTCTGAGCATGTGCAGGGCTCCATCAACTAGGACTATATGGGTGGGTTGGATTTTCCCTGGTCTCTATTGCTCATGCACAAGGCTTGCAACAACTGGAACATGCAGAAGACCTTAGGAGGCCTCCTCTGGGTGTCTCACCTCCTAGAACGCCTCATCAAATTCCTGAATAAACCGGTGGTTAATTACTTGCCTTCACCATGACTGCATTCTCAGGTTAGCAGAGCCACTAGCCTTCTCTGTTTACCAGGTTTGGCTATATGATTTGCAGGTTCTAGTGCAAAATGAAAATTGCTAAAAAAATCATTATTTATGTTATGTCTGTTGATTTAGAAGGTATAGATTTTATTGCTTTTTTTAAATCAATAAAAAATGCATCCTACATTGTATATTCTTTTTGACAAGGCTTAAAGTTATTCAGTTTTTCTCCTTTCTAAACATGACATGAATTTTGGCATTCGTTCCATTAGCTGCACTTTCTATTCCTCCTTTCTCGATTGCCATCTAGAGTTTTGTCTTGTGTATTTTTTTAATACAAAAAGAACGAAATCACTTTTTAATTAAATTAACCAATATTTTATCATTTACTGTGCTTGAAATAATTTCTTACATCCTTTAAGTGTTCATTAAGTTCAGATCTCAGAAAATCACTGCTTTTGGTTTTTGAATGCCTAGAAATAGCTACATTTTGTTGTTACCTTTGAGGGACTGTTTGGCGTAAGCTTCTTGATTGAGAGCTGATTTACCTCCTCTCGTTTACATCATCATCTTTTGAATTCCGTTGTTGATGCCAGTCTCATCATGTTTCCTCTATAGATGATTTGTCTTTTCTCTCTAGTGGATTATTAGATTTTTCTTTAGCATTAGTGTTTACTGTAATGTGTCTGTGTATACGTTTTCTTGACTTTATCTTGTTGAGTACTTAGAATGCATTTTTGATTTGAGCACCCATTTCTAGAAAGTTCCCAGTTATTATCTCTTCTAATACGTCAATTCCTTCCATTGTCTTTTCTGTAACTCACTTTATTTATTTATTATCACTTCCGTAGAGCTGGGATCTTGCTGTGCTGCCTAGGCTGGTCTTAAACACCTGGCCTCAAGCAATCTTCCTGCCTCAGCCTCCCAAAGTGCTGGATTATAGGCGTGAGCCACTGCATTTGGCCATAACTCACTTTAGACATATATTAGAATTGCAGTTCTCAGCAGGAAGCAATTTTATCCCCTGAGGGATATTTGGCAAAGTCCAGAAACATGACTGGTTTTGACAACTTGGGGATGCTACTGGTTTCAACTTACTGAGGCCAGAGATGCAGCTAAACATTCTACAAAGCACAGGACAGTGCCTCCACCCCTAAAACACAACAAAGAATTATCCTTTCCCAAATGCCAACAGCTCCCGGCTGAGGATGTCACCTGAAAATCATTCTCGAATATTAAATTAATTTTTCGCCTATTAAAAAAAAGCTATTTCTTTATACTGTATTTTAGGTGACTTCCTCAGCAGTGTTCTCTATTCCTTCATTTAGTTTCTGTTTTCATTTTAACATTTATCCAGTTGAGTTTCTTTCTAAAATTTAGTTGATTATATTTGTCATTTTCAAGATATTTGGATGATTCTTTATAACTTACTTTGTTGTTGTTTTTTTTTTTTTTTGTCTATTTCTCTCACCACCAATAATTTCTTGCTTTCTTTTAACGGGAGTTACTCCATTTCTCTCTTTCAACATCTAAACATACTTACATTAAAGTCTATATTATATTGTTTCATCACATTGTTTTTACCTGCAATATATTTACCTTCTGTCTTTGACCATTCAGGTGGCTGTAACAAATATACCATAGACAAGGTGGCTTATAAACACTAGATATTTATTTCTCACAGCTCTGGAGGCTGAGAAGTCCAGCATCAGGGTGCCAGGAGATTCTGTGTCTGGTGAGTGTTGGTGTCTTTGGTCATAGATGGCCGGCTTCCTGCTATGTCTTCACGTGGCAGGAGGCAGAAGGAAATTATTTGGGGCCTTTTTTATTAGGACACTAATCTTATTTGTGGGGGTTCTACCCTCATGACCTGATCACTGCCCAAGGGCCCCATCTCCTAATATTTTTACATTGGAAGTTAGGTTTTGATATACGAATTTTAGGGGCACATGAGCATTCAGTCCATAGCATTTTCTTCCTGCCCCTCCAAATTCATGTCCTCACATTTAAAATATGTTTATTCCAGCGCAACAGTGCCCTGTCCCCACCTGCCCCAATTTCAGCTTATTCCAGCATGAACTCAAAAGTTCAAAGTTCAACATCTCATCTGAATGCCATCATTCAGATATGGGTGCAACTAAGGCTACAATCCATCCTGAGGCAAATTACCCCCTAGTTACAAGAGTGTGGAATCAAGTAAGTTACTTGCTTCCAAAACATGATGTTGGGGCAGGCAGAGGGCAGACATTCCCCTTCCAAAACAGAGACATAGGAAAGAAAAGAGAAGGCAAAGGTTCTAAGCCAGAACCTACCAGGGCAAAGGTTCAGAGCCAGAACCTACCAGGGCAAAGGTTCAGAGCCAGAACCTACCAGGGCAAAGGTTCTAAGCCAAAATCTACCAGGGCAAATCTGTTAGGCCTGAAGCCTTGAGATTGATCTTCTTAGGTCTGATGGTCTGCCTTTCGGGCTCAATGGGGTGGAGATCCCACCTTCCAGAGCCTGTCTTCTGGACACAGCGGCACTGTGGTCCTGCCCTACTGCTTCCTCAGGAAGAAGTTGAGCCCTCAAGGCTCTGGGTTGGTCTGCCCCATGGATTTGGGAGGTTCTTTCCTAATGGTGACCCCTTCCTGGACTCCACCCCCATGACTCCAAGGGATATTTCTCCTGTCCTCTGAAATCCAGGAGGAGGCTTCCATGTCCTCTGGGCTGAGCATTCTTTGTTTGCTACCAGAGTTTGCTGCCTGTGCCCTCCAGAAGGATGACCATCGTGGCCTGTGCCACACTGGGGTCTACCAGAGCCACACTTGAGGTCGCTGAGGAGCTTGGTGCTGGAACGTGGAGAGTGCAGTCTGTGACGTCAGGTGGCGCTGGGCAGTGGGCAGCAACATTCCACAGGCCATGGAGTCCCCTCCTTTGCAGGCGTCCGTCGTCGTGAACAGTACTGCCTGGCTGAGGCTGCTGACTGATCCTATCAAATGGTCACGTGGCCACACCCTTAGTGTTTCTTCAGAGCGCACTGTCTCATTTTTTGCAATAAATTCCCAAGCAGCCTGGGAATTTCCCACACTTCTAACTTCTTTTTTCATTTTGATTAATGATTCCACCTTTAAGCCATTTCTCTCTTTTCTTATCTTACTATAAGCAGTCAGGAGGAACCAGGTTGCTCCTTCAACATTTTCCCTAGCGTTTCCTAAGCCAAATCTCCAGTCTTGTCACTCTCATGTTCTACCTTTCACAAAACACTAGGACAAGAACCAATTTAGCTAAGTTTTTTACCACTTTATAACAAAGAGTTTTCCTCCCACTTCCTTTCCAGGCCTCATCAGAATGGCCCTTAAGGGTCCATATTTCTATCAATATTCTGTTCAGGATTACTCAGGAATTCTCTGAGAAGATGGAGGCTTTTTCTACAGCTGTCTCACTTTCTTTTTGAGTCCTCACTCTGCAGTCACCTGTGGTGAGATAGTCTTTTCCTAGCATGAACACCCAGACTCTTTCTGCCTCTATCCATTGCCTAGTCTCAAAGCCACTGGCATATTTTTAGGTATTTGTTACAGCAGCACCCCAATTTCCTGGTACCAATTTCTGTTAGTTTGTCTGGGCTGCTATAACACAACATCGTTACCTGGCAGCTGATAAATGATACATTTATTTTCCACAGTTCTGGAGGCTGGGAAGTCCAAGACCAAGGCACCATCAGACAGGCTGTCCAGTGAGGCCTGCTTCTGCCTTTCCAGGAGAGTGTTTTCTTGCTATAACCTTACATGGTAGAAGGGTTGGGAGCTCTCTGAGGTCTTATAAGGGCATCGATTCCATTCATAAGGGTTCTGCCCTCATGAACTAATCACCTCCCAAAGACCCCACCTTCAAATACCAACACATTAGGAGTTAGAATTTTAACATACAAATTTTTGGGAAATGTAAACATTTATAGTACTTCCATGTAAAAATTTTTATGACTATTCTATTTGTAATAGATTTTTCCTCCCATAGTTTTTCAAATTTAGATTTTCAGATTCATTTTAAATGATAAGTTTTACATTTAATTTTTTTTTTCTATTTCTCTCTGTTCTTACTTCCCTTTGTTGGGTTTTTCAGTTTTCTCTCCTGGGATCTCTGGGCCCCAGTCCAGACCAGGTATTATGATGTTATTTTTGTCATTCCTATCCCAAGTCATGGTAAGGAGAGTGCCAGTTTTGTCCCGGGACCAGCAGGCAGTTTACTTAAGTTTTGGACCTGAGACTGTGTCTGGGCTTGTCTACTTCTGTAGGTGTTTAGCTTGTCCACATCTGTTTTTAAGGGGGTGTTTGGTACCGTTCCCTTATATTCCACCATAAAGCACTATCCCAGCTTCTGACTTCAAGCCTGCCCCTGCTTGGCCATGTGACTTAGAGAACGCCTGACTTCCTCAGACCCACAGGTACCAAACCTTGGCTACCTCCTCCCATAGGCTTGTGGCTTCACTCAACCTGCTGTTTGGTTTCCCTCTTCTGTGGTTCTCTTTCTTTTGTTGTTGAAACTATTAGTATTTGTTTTGATTTCTATATTTTGTTTTATTTATTTACTTTTTGAGAAAGGGTCTCACTCTGTTACCCAGGCTGGACTACAGTAGTACGATCATAGCTCACTGCAGTCTCCAACTCCTGGGCTTAAGCAATTCTCCCTCCTCAGCCTCCCAAGTAGCTGAGACTACAGGTGCATGTCACCATACCTGGCTTTTTTGGTTTTTCTTAATTTTTTTTTGTAGAGGAGGGGTCTTACTATGTTTCTCAGGCTGGTCTTAAACTCCTGGGCTCAAGCAATCCTCTGCCTTGGCCTCCCAAAGTGCTAGGATTATAGACATCAGCCACTGTACCTGGCCTATGCTTTATTTATCATTGCCATGTATTTGAAAGAGAGAGGATACTTCAAATTGTGAATTCACCACAGTACCATGTCCAGTAGATTTAAAATTTAAAAAACAACTTCTAATGCTTATTATTTCTTTCAACATTCAGCTAAAGGGATTCTTCTTGATTTAAACTTCTTTCATATTCTTATTGTCTATATAGTTTTTTAAAAAAGTCAATCTGTGTTATGTTTGATGATACGTTTTCTGTTCTTACCTTGATCTTTTTCATTACAATTATTTTTTATCCTATTTCTTATCTTTTTGTTAGATTGTGAGTTTCTTAAGTGTAAGGGCTCTATATTTTACTTCCTTTATTATTCTACAGCGCATAGAATAAAGCTTTGAATGGAATAAATGCTCTCTGTATTTCTGTTACATTGATTATTCTAGATAAAGGGGAGGTATTCATGAGCTGTACTTAGGAGAACAGTCTCTAGATGTTACCCCATAGTGAAGTAATGAACATTATGGTTTTAGAAGATAATCTGGCATAAGTTTTCTTTGATTAAATCCCATTGATGACTTGAATTTGCATGGAATTCTGGGGCTGTGGAGCAGTTGACCTGGAAGGAATTTCATGAAGCTTTTATTCTGATCCACTTTAACAGATAGATTGTGTTTGTCCCTTAGGAAAGAAATCCAAGTTACAGTGAAATGAAATAAAGTTTGCTTTTCTCCCGTAAGGGAGAAGGCCAGCGGTGTTCAGTGTAGCCAGGGTTAATGTGACATCTGAAAGGTGCTGGCGAGACCCACTTCTGCTCAGCTCCTGCACTTCCGTGGGCGGTTTTCTTCTGGAACGTACTAAGGCAGCTACCATGACTTCTGCCATTGTTGCTGCATTTCAGGTAGGAACTAGAAGGAAGGGAAAAGGGCAAAGGCCTATTTGAACCGTCCAATTTGATTAGAAAAATAAAGCTTTCTAGAAGTGCCATGCAAAGATTTCTACTTACATCTCGTTGGCCAAAACTGGTCACAGTGAGTCTGGGGAAATAAATATTTTCAACTGGACACATTACCATGCTACACAAATTAGGAGCTCTATTAGTAAGGATGGAGGGAAATGGAAAATGTAGAATGCAACCAACTCCCAACACTGATTTGATAGAGAAGGACCCCTCTGGAAGGATTTTAAATGGATTTTCCAAATGATGTTGAGGAGGACAGATTGTAGATGAGTGAGACTGCTGAGACGGAGACCAGTCAGGCTGCTGACGCAGGAATAATCTAGGCAGGAAATGAGTCTCAGTCAGGGGAGTGGCAATCATGGCTTAGAGGTAGAGGCAGGATTCAAATGATTAGGAGTTGGAGTGGATAAGATTAATGACAATCACAAAACCCAAAATAATCTCAACTTTATTTTACAGTTAGATTTTGATTAGTTGCAAAAAAAATCTAAACCTCTTATCTTTCAGTATTGGGGAAGAATCTGCAGTTATGTATTTTATTTCATTTTATCTTATTTTTAAAAAAATTTTATTTAGTTACGTATTTTAAATAAGATTAGAAGGAAGAGGTATGAGCCAGCCTCAGATTTCAGAGGTTAGTAAGATGAAGAGTTGTCTTGCTTGTTTGAAGAGGGTATGCTGCATAAGAGCTTCAGATATAGTGAAAATTGAGCTGGAAACATGTTGAGAATAACATCCCTTTTGTGGGAATTTGGACTTGAAGTAGCGCATGTCAACTAGTGTTTAAAAAATAACTGCTGTTTTAAAACTCACAATCAAGTTATATAATTACACTCTTCTTATTTGGAGCATTTTATTCATCCTTAGATCTCAGACTCCATACTGTGAATGATGGTGAGCGTGCTTCCTAAATGCAGCAGATAAAACAACCATCATCACAGCCCTGGCAAGATCCATGCCTCTATGACATTCTTTTGACCCGATCGGTTAAGAAAAGCTTGAATTTCTAGGTTTGGGAGAAGGCTACTCCTGAGCTGTCATTTAAAATAGCAACATATCTCAGCTGTAGGTCAATGGGAAGTTGTACTTTTTCTATTGACCACAGATCAAAGTAGCCAAATATTAACATGCTTGAGAATGAGTGCAAGAGCTGAATGCTACCAGTTTGAATCCTTCAAGAAGATTGAAAATTTATGTGTCCCCAAACCTTTTTCTTTTCCTTCCTTTCTTTTTTTTTTTTTTTTGTGACGGAGTTTCGCTCTTGTTACCCAGGCTGGAGTGCAATGGTGTGATCTCAGTTCACTGCAACCTCCGCCTCCCGGGTTCAAGCGATTCTCCTGCCTCAGCCTCCCAAGTAGCTGGGACTACAGGCACGTGCCACCATGCCCAGCTAATTTTTTTGTATTTTTAGTAGAGACAGGGGTTCACCATGTTGACTAGGATGGTCTTGATCTCTTGACCTTGTGATCCACGTGCTTCAGCCTCCCAAAGTGCTGGGATAATAGGCGTGAGCCACTGCACCTGGCCCATTTCTTTTTCTTTTTTTTGAGACAAAGTCTCACTCTATTGCCCAGGCTGGAGTGCAGTGGTACAATCTCGGCTCACTGAAACCTCTGCCTCCCATGTTCAAGCAATTTTCATGCCTCAGCTTCCTGAATAGCTGGGATTACAGGTGCAGGCCACCACACCCAGCAAATTTTTGTATTTTTAGTAGGCACAAGGTTTCACCATGTTGGCCAGGCTGCTGTCAAATTCCTTACTTCAGGTGATCTGTCCCCTTTGGCCTCCCAAAGTGCTGGGATTACAGGCGTGAGCCACTGCGCCTGGCCACCTTTTTCATTTAAGAATATTAAAATGTATGCCTTAGAAAATGGGAACGCAGAGTCAAATTCAAAATTTAAGAAGTGTTATGTGATAAAATTATAACTGATACAAAAAACAAAAACCACAGGAGAGTTGAAGAAGAGAGTTGGAGATTTGAAGGGGTTCATAGGCTGAGGGGAGAAAGCAAGTTTGATTGAATTTATACTCCAGCTATGTGGTCCTGAATTTCTGGAAGTTTCCATACATTGTCATTAGTGCTTGTAGAAGAAACAGATCATCTGGATGCTTGACTGATATGTTTATGTCCTATTCAGATATTATTGTGTGTTCTTACTGGATTTAACAAACATACAACTGGAATCCATGCCTTTTAAGCAAGGATGAAAGTTGACTTTAAAATGGTATAATGAAAACTTAAGAGACAAAATGAGAGCTTTATAATTTATTCTTCAAACGTGGTTGAGATATGGTAAAGATTTTCACATGTGAATGGCTGTTTATAGAAAAATCAACTGACTGCTTAATTTCTTAAAAACAGTACTTCAACAATTTAGGTCAAAATCAACAAAGACGTGACTCTCCTTACTGCACATGGCTCATTCTTGCATTTGACTTCAGCTGAGTACCTAATGCCTTTTATCTCACAATATGAGTCTGTCTACCGCGTTAGAATTCATAGAGCTACAGACTGGAAATTTGGTCTAAACAAAAAATGTTTTGAACATAATGTGATACATGTCATTATTTTTCTTCCCAGAAAATAACATCCTAAAGAATGATGATTTCATTTGATGAATGGATCTATAAAGCAGAATTGTCATCCTCTACAATCCAAATAGCTTTCCAGAAAACATATAAGTTTCCCAAATTTCAAAGTCAGGCTGTAAAGACAGCTGCTGTGTGTGTGATCTTCTATCGATAAAGCCTTTGCAGTGAGCAGGCACAGCATTTTGCTTGGAAAGCCATGTTAACTTGTGATTCCAATGGTTATAGTCATTAAAGAAGTTTACAAAATTCTGTGATCTAGCAGCTGGGACACAACACAGTTTTGATTGCCAGTAAATATAGTAGTTTCTTGAGTTGGTATTTTTATAATTGCAAATACTTCTTAAATGATGTATTTTATTAAGGGAAAGAAGTTTCTTAATGGTTATTTAAACCAGTTTACTCACTTAAAACAGAGGATCAGAGAGAGTATTTGACTTAGCCATGGTCACAAACCTGCTTGAACACCTTTGCAGTTTGTCTGGTCTACTGGATTCTTCAAAGAATAAATATTGCAGGTAGAGAATGTTGCAATTTGGGAATGCCTTTTAAAGGTGTTTTGATATGTGCGTTGATAGGATCTCTATTAGAATTTGTTATTTTTCTCTGTTCACCATCCCTTTTCTCTTTCTTATGAAGAATCCATTTCATGTGGGTTCATATGGGAGGAACTTCCCCACAGGAGCCAAGAACACATTGGCTTGGCCAATTGGAATTTCATATTCTTCAGGTCACATGACTGGCTCAGGGTAGGGTAGTGACCTTGTCGGGTCCATTGGAGCCCTCCCTCGTCCTGCTGCTGAAGCTGTATAAAAATGGTCCTCTCTGTCTTCTATAATTGCTAGCATGAAGCCCAAAACATCTGATGACCATCTTAAGAGAATGATGTCAATACGCAAGAAAGTAGAGTCAACTAAAAGACCACAATTTGATGACATCATTTGAGTGTCTGGATCACACTGTGCCTGAAGCAGGTTTTTGCCCTGGATGTCTTCCTATTAGGTGAATAACTAAATATTTTGTGTGTGCTGAGGCTTGTTGGAGTTCGTTTCTGCTACTTACAACCTGAAGAATTTAAAGTCACATAGCACTTAGGGAACACAGGATCTCAAGCATTTTTGTGCTTCTACAATGGCCAAGTGAATAACACATACTGATCCTCAAACAGGAAAGAGAAAAGGAGGAGGCCAGGAGCTTGGGTTGCTACCTTGCCCCAATCTAGAGGATGCTATTTGTATAAAAGCCCAGGTGCCCTTGGAGGTGAAAGGTACCACAACTTGGAATTATCAGGGTAAGAAGGAGTGACTGAAAAAAATTCTTTTCTCTTTCATCCAGGAAATTTTGATAAGTTCCATCCATCCTGCGGTGGATAACTATACCAGAAGGTTCACTAGGATGAGGAAAAGAGCCTTTTGTGCTGGTGCAGGTGGAGGAAAGGTGGCCTGTGCAGAGGGGAGGGGTGGACTCTGCAGGGTGGACTTCCTGGCACAGCATCCATGGGTGTGGGCCCCTGCTTCACGGCTGGGCATTCAGTTACCTCTTCTGTGAAACAGAGGTGGTTATAGAAACAGACGGCTGAGCCTGTGGATAGAGCCATTGAGAACGAAGTAAGATGATACCCACGAGGCACTCAGAACCGTGCTGAGCACCTGGCGGGTGTGCAGTCGTGTCAGCTATTTAATGATTTGTTTAACACGTATATTGAGGGCTATTTCTTTTTCATATTAACTGAATGTCCTGGGAATGTTGGCTAGAACAAAGACTTAGGAAACTTTTAGAGGAATCTAAACTCACACTTCTTACCCTTAGACACAAGTTCTTTTTGCAATACCAGGGTTGCAGTTCCTGTCCAACTAGAACACCCTGTATGCACCTGCCTTCTCTTGTTAGTTGCACAGAATTTCATTTGCTGTGAATTATCCAGGAGCGGCTAGAGCCTGACCATTGGAAAAAGGGGCTAATTTCTTAGAAACTAGTCTGAAGAAACAGCTGCTGATGAGTAGACCCACTCAGATTATACCTGCCTACTGAGAGTCTTCAGTCTAGTTAAGGAGCCAAGAAGGTGTAACAGGCATGAATAACTATGTGACCCTGCAGGGTTCATTACAGAAGGAGGACAAAGGGGAGAGTCACAAGGACCTGCGAATCACTGCAGAGGGGCTGGGCTGCACGGTGGGTGCTGAGGCCGCAGTGGTGGCGGTGATGTTTAGGGATCCCTGAGGCCAGCCTCAGGCGGGGTGGCTTAGAAGGCTGGGAGGAATCTGTCACTCAGTCCCTGTAAGTCTCTTGTGAACATTTAAGAGCCTAGGCAGGCACAAAAAGTATTTATTATCCAAGTTAAAGAATAAGGCTGGGGGTAGTGGCGCACACCTGTAATCCCAGCACTTTGGGAAGCCAAAGTAAGAGAATCGCTTGAACCCAGGAGTTCACAGCCAGCCTGGCCAACAAAGTGAGACGCTGTCTCTACATAAAAATAAAAACAATTAGCCTGGTGTGGTGGTGTGTGCCTGTAGTCCAAGCTACTTGGGAGGCTGAGGTGGAAGGATCGCTTGAAGCCGGGAGGTTGAAGCTGCAGTGAGCCATGATTGTGCCACTGCACTCCAGCCTGGGCAACAGAGTGAGACTCTGTCCCAGAAAACAAAAAAACAAACGCGGTGGCTCACCCCTGTAATCCCAGCACTTTGGGAGGCCGAGGCGGGTGGATCACCTGAGATCAGGAGTTCAAGACCAGCCTGGCCAACATGGTGAAACCCCACCTCTACTAAAATTATAAAAAAATTGGCTGGTGTGGTGGCACTTGCTTGTAGTCCCAGCTGCTCGGGAGGCTGAGGCAGGAGAATCATTTGAATTCAGGAGTCAGAGGTTGCAGTGAGCTGAGGTCACGCCACCGCACTCCAGCCTGGCGATAGAGTGAGACTCCCTCTCAAAAAAAAACAAAAAACGAAAAACAAAAAACAAAAAGCAAACAAATTCAAGAGGGGTAACACGACTTTTTTTTTTTTTTTTTTTTTTTTTTTTTTTTTTTTTTTTTTTTTTTTTTTTTTTTTTTTTTTTTTTGGTGAGGCTGGAGGCTGGCTAGTCAGTAAAAGAGAAGAAAAATCTTTAAAAGTACAACCTCTGTTTTGTGAGGTCCGCAGTCCCTGGTTTTGCATTTCCTCTTTGCCTGGTCTTTTCTGTGGTGGAAATGGAGGAAATCATTCCCAGAGATCCTTTGTGCCCCCCGACCCCCCAAATTCTATGGAGAAAGTACAGGAGAGCAACTCGATAGCTTACTGCTCCTGAATCATTCACCGGTACCTCGGCTTCTCAGCTGCCCTGTGCTCTGATCCTCCTGCTTCGGGGGAGCTGTGGCTTTAAGTACAGCAATTGTTATCCAGAGCAGGAAGACTGCAGATGGAAGGAACTGGAACTTGCTTCCTTTGAAAACGATCTTTTCTGGTATCCTGACGATTCTACGTAAGCATCTGTTAAGGGTTGGTGAGAGTCTGCCTGTGTCTTGCTCATTAATTCGTGTTCTTGCTGAGGGGGAAATGATTTATTATATGTGTGATTAGGGAATTGATTTCACAGTATCCATAGTTGAAGTCTAAAGTTATTCACTTCAAATATTTGCATCTTCTCCTCACCCTACTCCCTAATACTTGTTTGAACTAGTATATTTATGGTTTTTTTTCATTGCCTTAAAATGCGAATTGAAGTATAAAAGGCATAGACTTGGGCTGTTTGCAGTTCAACATCCTGATGATGCTGGTTTCCCATGCAGAAATCTGCAGCTTCACAAGTCCCTCCAGGCCCCGAGTCAGACCAGGGCCACCTGGTTTCATGATGAGTATGTTTGATCCTAGACCCTTCAGAGGTCCAAAATAAGAAAACAGATGAGCTGAGTCCGCTTAAATTATGTTCTACTGTGAACCAGGACATCCTCAGGACAACCAAAATTGATCAGAAGCTGAAGATGGCTATAAATAACACTTAACCAAGCAGCCAGGTGACATCTTTTCATGGCTAGCATTCAGTATGTCTTAAGCACTGCGAATATTACTATGGAGGGGAGGACAACAGTCCTGTCCTCTGAAAAGTTCTGGTCTGGTAAAGACTGAAATCACACCTGCCCGGGAACTGCAGGCACTGACCCATGCCATGCGGTCGACCTGGAGTCATCCATGTAATTGCTGAGTAGGTACCACGTGCAGTGCCCACAGTAAATACCGAGGAGGCAGCCCCAGCCTCAAAATGTTTAGAATCTGAGCACGTTTGGGAATCCCAGCACTTTGGGAGGCTGAGACAGGAGGATCACTAGAGCCCGAGAGTTCAAGATCATCGTGGACAACGTGGCAAACTCCATCTCTACAAAATAAATAAATAAATATTAGCCAGCCATGGTGATGTGCACCTGTTATCCCAGCTGCTCAGGAGGTTGAGGAAGGAGGATCACCTGAGCCCAGGAATTCAAGGCTGCAGTGAGCAGCTACAATTGCCACTGCATTCTAGCCTGGGTGACACAGCAAGACCCTGCTTCCAAAAAGAAAAGGGGTTGGGGGGGGGCGCTGAAAATAGCAAAAAAGGAAATCACAGGAGGGAGGTCTCAGGAAAATGTGGAATTCAGCGCCACAAGCTTCACCCCTTTTCCGTCTCTAGTTTGTGGCTTCCCTCCTTTGGGACAACGGTGAATATGGTGTGATACAGGCTCACACGGCTAGTGAGGCTTGGTGGGGCTGATGCAACCGAGAGGATTCTAGATAATACCAGAACATAGTAAGTGTTCTACGATTCACCTCCCATAGGTCTCGGTCCACGACTGATTTAGTCCTATCTGCTCTATTGTGTAAAATGAAGATTAGGCAGTTCTCAGTGTCTTAGCAAACCTCTGACGGATATTTTAATGCTTGCGGTCATGTAGAAGGGACTTGTTTACAGCAGCAACTGTATTTCTCAAGCAAAACAAACGGGGCAAATTCATTGATCTGTTTGGATTGAATTACCCAGTGGGAATAGGAAACTTACCTTGGGCAGGGGTGTTACCAAAAGCAACGGGAAAATATCCCTCGGGGAGAAGAAGCAGTTTCTGGTGAAACAGTGTTGCTGCGGCAGGAACTCCTATTTGAAGTTAGAAGATGCTGTCCCGGCACCACGGCCTGGAGCCTGGTGAGCAGGGGAAACTGAGCTCCCAGGCTGTCGTCTTGGGAAGCCGCCCCTCACCTGCCGGGCGAGGCCCTCTGAATCTGCAGGGATTTGAAGACCTCAACAAGAGCCACTGAGGCCTCCTCAGGCCTCCTGTCCCCCCGTCTGAAGACTGTCGTCCCCACCTGCTACTTTACCAACAACCAAAAGAAAACTGCAGTCCATTGAAATGCCTTTTTATATCTTTTTGAAACAGAATCTTGCTCCTGTTGTCGAGGCTGGAGTGCAGTGGTATGATCTCGGCTCACTGTGACCTCTGCCTCCCCGGTTCAAGCGATTCTTTTGCCTCAGCTTCTTGGGTAGCTAGGATTACAGGTGCGTGCCACCATGCCTGGCTAATTTTTAAATGTTTTAGTAGAGACGGGGTTTCACCATGTTGGCCAGGCTGGTCTCGAACTCCTGGCCTCCCAAAGTGCTGGGATTATAGGCAGGAGCCACTGCCCCCGGCCTAAATGGCCTCTTCTTGGTTTAAACTTATTTTATTTTTATCAGAGATGTAGTGATGTCTGCAGTGAATCTCTACAGCGGATGCTCAGAGCAGAATCCATGCCTCTGCAGGTGAGGTACTAATAGGAATGCTGAGAACTTCGACAGTGAAAGGAGTCACGTAGTGGTGACTTAGGACAGCAAGGCTTGAATTCCTTTGGCAATTTAAAGGTTAAATTTGCTGACAAATTCCCTCTGTATGAAAAAGTCTAAAAAGTCAAAAGAAGAACAAAAGCAGGGTGTCTGGCTGATCCTCCACATCCTCCTCCTGTCCCTTGAGGCTCGTGGGAGGGACGTAGAGGGACAGACAAGCAGAATTCCAGTCTCACTCTCAAAACCTCAAAACCTAAATTTTATTATAACGTGAGGCAGTAAGGAGGTTTCCCTAAAATCAAGTAACAACAACAACAAAAAAACACGCACATGAAATACCGTCTGATGTTCTGCCTCTCCCGAGGCAAAGTCAGCAAGATCCATGACCTCCGTGTCTTCTGAGTTTCTGCCTGTGTCATTGAGCTGCTGTCCACTCTGGTCACTTGAATGAACTCTTCAGGGTTTTCAATGGCTTCCTTTTCTGCCTTTCCACAGCCTCGTTCTTCTTCCTCTGTTCTGTCGGCCACGCCACACTGGGGAGCCACGGTGCAATCACAGCTCACTGCAGCCTCCGACTCCTGGGCTCAAGGGATCCTCTTCCCTCAGCCTTCAGTAGCTGAGACTGCAGGCATGCACCACCATTCCCAGCTAATTTTTTAAGATTATTTTTTGAAGAGATGGGGTCTTACCTTATTGCTCAGGTTGATCTTAAACTCCTGGCTTCAAGTGATCCTTCCACCTTGGCCTCCCAAAGTGCTGGGATTACAGGTGTGAGCCCCTGTGCCCAGCCTAGCTTCATTCTTCTCAATGTCTTGTTAGCGTTTCACCACCGATGTCTCCTGGAAGCTGTCTTTCCTCACTACATGGGCAGCGCGCCATCCTCCTGTATTTCTGACCGGTTTCATCATCCTTTGCCACCTCTTTGCTCACCAGCTAGTGCCCTCCAACTTTTGAGCATTAAATGAGGTGATATTTGTGAAAACATTCAGATGATGTAACTATCCCAACAAAAAGTGTTGCTAACGTGATCACATTCCGTTTCATGTCTTCTCAACTGAAAGGTGATCTGTTTTTCAGTTGCCTGTTCTCTTTGGATTTCTTGCCTTTCCCCTGGGGGAACCTCCTCCTGCACTGAACCGATCACGTTCTTCTCACATCAGCCCCTCATTCTGCCCTACCTCCTGTGCTTACTTCACTTGGACAGAGGTCCCAGGAGGACAGATCACTGTGGTGCGAAGTCACAGCTGCCTCTGAGCGTCTGTCAGTGAGTAGACATTGCTAGACATTCCTCAGAGGAACCTCTTTGTCAACAAGCGTGAGGTTCTGTTAGATGGACAGAGTAACCAACGCCATGGCCTTCAGCATACCAACAAACTTCCTAAAATTGCTATTTTCTGGGCTAGTTGACTGGTTCTTTTTTATTTCCTGAATGCTTCCAGTGGTTCTGTAAACAGGTCGCTGTGTTAAATCCCCGCTGTTCAGAATATCCAGTGTTGTTTCTGTTCTTGGGACCACCTCAGCTTGTTCTCCCTGCCTTTCCAAGCCCCGGGGGCACTGGAGTTTTTCACTGGAGCACGGTTGTTCGCTCATGATCAGATTCCATAATCTCATCTGCCAAGTCCAACCACAGTGGGAAATGTGTCCCAGGTTTAGTATATAAAGGGCTCCTATGTATGTGTGTCTGTGGAGGGGTGTGGTGGTGATGTGATAATATATACAAATTTTTATTTTGAATATCATGGATGCATAATAGTGTACACCTTTATGGGGTGAATATGATGTTTTGATACAGGCATATAGTGCATAAAAATCAGAGAAGATCTCAATGCCCCATTTTCAGCATTGGGAAAATTGTCCAGATAGAAAATCAACAGGAAAACATTGGACTAAATATGCAGCATAGACCAAACGGACCATTCCACACTGGGGATATTTTCAGTTTAGCTGTTTGCTGTGGTCTTTCTTGAAGACTGTGAAACCTAAGTAACAGTTTTGACACAGATCTAGGCTTTTCAGTATAATTTGATTTGGGTTATATCAGGAGAGAGAACATGCATGAAATATTAATAAAATAATAGCCAAAGAAGAAAACTGTGCCTAGTAGGGTCCCTCTGTGTTCTAGCACTTTCTGGTTCTCACAGCACAAGTCAGGGAAGGTAGGGGCTATGCTGGTGCCAGCTCGAGCACCGGGCCACGTGGGCGCTAGAGTGCCAGGCCACGCGGGCCCGCCGGGGCTGGGATTTCCCCATCTGTGTGCTTTCCAAAGAGCTGGGGACGCTGGCTCAGGCCGTGTCCATCTCTGTAAGGAATTTTGCAAACCTATTGCTTCTGGTTTTTTTCCCCCCTAGACTTGCAGTAATCAGAGAAAGAATTCAACTTCACTTAATTTAAAAGGCTTTGGAAAGGGAGGGGCTTTTCAGTTATCCACAGGTACTACAGGGGCTGGCGCAGGCACTGGGGTTGGGGGAGTTCCACTGTAGAAACCCAGGTCAGCCACACTCCCTGGTGGGAAGATACCGACGCATATCCCAGCAAACACTCCCAGGCTTGTCTTCTAATTGCTGAGTAACTCCCAGGAGATTCGTGTCTGATTGCTCTTTGGCGGAGTCTGAATCTGAGCTTCAGTGCTTAAAACACATGGCATCTTATTCTGATTGAGGATAATTCCACGCCCCCGCCTTGATTTCAGCCCCCTGCTTTTTATGACCAAGGAACTACATTGAAACGAGGCTTTCCCGCCTGTTGAACGATGACGAAGCTGAGTTCCAGCTTTCTTGGTTTGGATCTAACTGGACTGGAACAGGTCATGGCAAGCTTCTGTTGGCATTTTAGTTGCTGATAAATGAACAATAAGCTCTCTGTTTAATACTAGGCTGTGATTTTTTTTTTTAAAAAGATGCCCCTGCCCTCTATCTTTGGGTAACATTTCTATGACAGTGAAAGTGATCAAGGCACATGACTAAGGGTAACTCCATGAAATGACGCCCCTTCCATAAAAAAGAGCCCCAAGCCTCCGGCATGTCAAATGAATCATTGAAGTCAGGTGCTCAGCATAAAGTCACCATACAGCACATATTCAATAGAGTCAGGGGCTGAGACAGGCAGTCTTTCCACGGAGGAGAAATGCATGTGAAATAATGGGTAATCACAGCTAGATAGGAAGAGTGAGTTCCTGTGCTCTAGACCACTGTAGGGTGACTGTAGCTAACAACAGTATATCATACATTTTCAGATAGCTGGAAGGATTTTTTTTAACTTATATTTTAGGCTCGGGGTAAACGCACAGGTTTGTTTTGTAGGTGAGCTGCGTGTCATGAGGGTTCGCTGTGCAGATTATTTCATTACCCAGGTAATAAGCACAGGACCTAAGTGTTTTTTCTGATCCCCTCCCATCCCCCACCCTCCACCCTCAAGTGGCCCCCAGTGTCTATTTTTCTCTAGTGTCCACGTGTATTCACTGTTTGTTCCCACTTCTCAGTGAGAACATGGGATATTTGGTTTTCTGCTTCTGCGTTAGTTTGCTAAGGATAATGACCTCCGGTTCTATCCATGTTACTGCCAAGGGCATGACCTCATTCTTTTTATTTTTTTATTTTTTATTTTATTTTATTTTTTTTTTAGAATAAAAAGAATAAAAGAGAGAAAGAAAGAGGAAGAGATTTTAGAAAAAGAGAGAAAAGGAGAAAGAAAGAAACAGCAAAAGGAAGAAAAAAAGAAAGAAAAAGAAAGAGGAAGAGATTTTAGAAAAGGAGAAAGAAACAGCAAAAGAAAGAAAGAAAAAAAAAGAATGAAAGAGAGAAAGAAAGAGGAAGAGAAAGAGGGAGAGAGAATGGGATTCTTGTTTTATTGCCCTGGCTAGAATACAGTCTAAAAATGGGTATTAAAAACCTCTTTTATGCCAATAATTGTGTTTAACAATGGAGACAGGAAGGAATAGGGGATGAAAATAACAAATAAGCAGACAACCAATATTTTATTTAAACCTGTGAAATGCTATGCAATTGTTGGGGAGTGATTTACTTCCAATGATGTGGTCATTTTTAAGATAGGTATAATGTGATACTGAGAAAAATGTATGTTTTGTGGATTTGTG